>LKNJ01005277.1:20209-44668 GCA_002120245.1 Maccullochella peelii
ACCAATACTATGTAGTTTGAGCTTCTCCAATGTAATGATTTGCTGCTTTTCTCTATTTTATATGATTGTAAATTGAATATCTTTCTGCTGGCTGGACACAAATGATGACTCGCTCAACGTACATAAGAAAGCAACTTAGTACCAGGTTTATAAACAGGTATTGGTGAGTGCTGGGGCTGACCTTGCGGTGTTTGTGGGGGTGAGCCACGGTGGCTCTGGCTGGATCTCCTCTTGCTCAGGTACTGGATAAGCAGGTAGACCAGCACAGTCACAACCAGCAGATACCATCCATACTGGGACAGAAGCTCTCCTGCTGTCAGGGGCGGGAGCAAACACATCATGTTTCTTGTTTTAAAACCACTTTATTTGACATATGCGAGATATAAATAGATTTACAATTAAGGGGTTAAGATCACATTAATAAAAAGAAACTGGGATAACAGAAAAATATTGGTTAAAATAAGAACAACAGATAATAATAATTCTTGAACTCATTAATAAACTAAGTTAAGGAGTGTTTCTGGCTGAATGAATATGATATTTACCCATAATGACGGTCATATTTAGTTTGAGAGACTGTTGTAAACTAGACTCTAGAATATGGAATACTATTGGTTTCAATAAAATTTTAACCAGCTGCTATGAAGATACAACCATGTTTCTCACAGTAAGGAGTTGAGGATGTTAGATGACGTATGAAACAGGAATTAACACCTTTTCAATAAAAAATATATTTTAAGCAACAGAATAATATTTTTAACTGCGCTGTATTGAAGGAAAGAGAAATTAATTAGCTAGAAGCACATGTTATTTTACATTTAATCACAATTGCTTTTGGTTTGTTCAGCCTCAAACCGCGCTAACCTTAATCTTAACATTAACTAGTTACACAAGCTAACGTTACATTGGAATTACGATTAATCAAACTGGTCAAATTCAACTAAATTAATCTAGCAGCAGAGTGTAACGTTATTTCAAAACAAACACTGCTAACTACCAGCATGCTAACGGTTATGGTTGCTAAAAACACCCTTGTTTCGTTAGATAAATCACACGTAATCCAACATGAGATAAATTGGTCTTGTTATCATGTCAAGTTACCAGTTAAACTCAGGAAACTCAGATCCTGGTTTTTGATGGGCGCCTTCTCCACCCGATACGGCAAGTCACCGTCATTGACATCTGTAATGTCCACATCACCCATTTCACACTAAATTAAGCACTGTCTATTTAGGACACGAAAACGTATCTCCCGTGTCGAGTAGCAAACGTTATCGGCTCTGAAGTTACTTGTCGTGGTGGCGACTCCTTCGTATGTCAACCATATTCGCTAGAACCATGGAGGCTAGAACTGGCTAGCTGCTTGCTAGCTAAACACGCAGAGCAGCGTTAAGGATGACGTGTTGGCCTCGTGCTGCGTTTAGGTACCGTGGGAAACCATGCCTAATTTTATTTTTACACTTCTATAAAGCTTTCGATACAGTGGGGCATCCGTTCATTTTACAGTCTTTGAAGAAATTTGGCTTTGGTAATTATTTCTCTACAGCTATTAAAACTCTTTATACGAATAGTAATAGTTCTGTTAAAATAATGGGTGGTACATCCCCTAGATTTAATCTGTGTAGAGGAATTAGACAGGGTTGCCCCACCTCCCCCGACCTCTTCCTGTTAGTGATGTCGCTTTTGGCAGACCATATTAAATCTAGTGCTGTGAAAGATAACTCTCTTATTGGTAGAGAATGAATCATAACTCAGCTGGCAGATGACACCACACTATTTTTGCAATATGAAAACCAAATCTCTGTCGCCACTGAAGTAATCAGGGAGTTCTCAAGGGCCTCTGGTCTGTACATGACTATAAATAAGTGTGAATGGCCATTAAGGAGGGCTCTAGATATTTACTTTATAATATTCCAATAAAAACATACTACAATATTTAAGGATATTGATTTTCTAAGGATCCACAGAGGAGAATCTCTTTAAATTTCAATCCTGTTATGCAAAAAACTCAAAGAAAATGAAACAAATGGCTCTTAAGAGATCTCTCGTTAAGAGGCAGAGTATTAATTACTAAGGCAGAGGGAATCTCCCGACTGACATATGCAGTTTTGGCTTTGCAACTTGATAACAAACTACTAAAAGAGATTGACAAAATGCTCTTAATTTTCATGTGGAAAAATAGGACACATCACCTGAAGAAAACAGTTCTCATTAATTCTTATGAAAACGGTGGGCTCAGAAACCCTACCTCCATTTGGAATATTATACCTCTCCGTATATTATCTAAGCTGGGTGGCTTAAACTTTTTTCTTGTCTGTAACTATGAAAAATGTCTGCTTTTCATTGCCAGGCTTTCTTGTCATGGTCTCTTATCAACAAACACAATTTTTCACACAAATTTATATGGAATAACAACTATTTCATATGGAATAACAAGGACATTTTTATATAAACAGAAATATCTCTTTATGGAATATTGGTTTCACAATAATATTGTGTTGGTAAATCAGTTATTTAATAGTGTAGCGTGATAAGGAGCCTGATAATGAATAATTCTACATCTTTCATTGAGAAAAGAATTCACCTCCACTAAAGTGTGGTACAGCCATGGTCTCTGCCATGAAACAAGTCTCAAGGATGAAGTTTCCCAAAACATTATGTTGTCAGTATGACCTCCGGGCCATAAACCAGGACCCACCAGGACTCAGGGAGGACATTAAGGGAAAGCTAAGTAACAATTGCCCAATTTACAACAGGTCAGTAGTTATCTAGCCTAATACTCCCTCATACCAGGATATGGGCTGAAGATTCAAGACACAAGAACAAAGGAACTGACTTTGCTTAATTAAATGTATATTAATCAATATGCTATGTTTAACTCACCCTCTGAAAGGTACTGAGGTTCAACATGTTTAACATGCTGATTGCTGTGCAGGTAAAATGGAAACTGAACCAACAGGAATGGTTTACATCTATCAACTGATCCAGATAAAGATAAAGATGGGATGTTTGGTTTTGTTCAATAGATAATGAAACAGTAAATGTTAATATGCCTTTACATAACAAGTAAATTGGTAATAGCTTGTAATGAAATAAGATTTAAGCTTAAATGCCTGATACAATCCCTGAGTTTCAGATGTGTCTGTGTGGGGGTTAGCCCCTTCTTCTGCAGCTCCCCCCTCCTCTTCTACATTCCTGTAGCAGAGATCAGAGCTGGATGGCCTGTAGTACTTACTATTTTACTTACTTAATCTGCTATACCTATGGAGATACATATATGTGGAAATACGTAAAGTTTATGTGTCACTGAATTGTTAACAGATTCCCCAATTGTGACACACACACACGTACGCACGTGCTTGTTTTCTCCTCCTCTTAGGACAAAGACAGAGATCTCTGTGATCAAAGGAACCCTGGTATATATTGAGTTTACTGTGATTCACTCATTAAAAAGTTAGAACTGAAGAAACTCTGAATCCTGCACACCACAACCAAGTGGGGGGTGTGTGTGAAGATGTCATCATTCCTCTCCCTGCTGAGCGAGAGAGAGAGAGAGAGGAACCTCTGATTCAAGCCAAATCACTACGTGGGATTGAAAGCCTGCCCCGAGAATGCCTGAGAGAGGGAGCGGCGTCTCGAGACCAGTTGCCACGTGGGGACGAGCACACCTGAGGAGGCCCGAAAGCTCCAGAATGGGCCTACATAAGAAATTTCTCCCTCCTCCCTTCCGGAGAGACTTCTGCCCTGGCTATCTGAAGCACCAGGTGGAACTTTACTTGTCCTGTGATATTGGGGTTGATGCTATAGATTACCTGAAGTAATTTAGCGTTAGATCAGGAAAAGGATCTCCCTTCAATATAATCATGGTAAAGAATCGTGAAGCATTTCACTCATGCTTCCTAATAACCTCTCAGCTGGCAATCCTGCCGTGGTCACATTGACTTGACCAGTTCACGGTCAAGTCAGCGGCAGGAACCCTGGAGGGGGCGGCTGGGGTGGGCAGTGGAGTCGCCATCCTGGCTGCTGCCAATTCAAACCACCCGTGCAGGTCGTCCATCGGATCGTCCCTGAAGAGGGAGGCAGGGTCTTCCTCCTCAAAGACACAACGGTCATCCTCCTTGTCGTAGTCAGCCCACGACTTACGCCGAGTCGTTGTAAAAATTGGTTCCAAATTGTATTTGGTTAATTTCTGTGTTAATACCATAGACTGTATACAGAATATACACTATATATATATATATATCTTTATATAAAGTCTATGGTTAATGCATATACTTCCTGGGTGAAGGGCACGGTCAAATGAGAGAGTATGTAAGTCCTTCGACTGCAAGTCTGGAAGACAACCATGTCAACAAACTTTCAGTTTTATACAACTATATAGAGACCACAGGGACTGCACATAAGCTATAGTGTAGGTAGGCAGAGAGATAGGTTATAGCCTACATACCATTTTATCAAATTCAAAGGGCTTTATTGGCATAAAAGTTTCAAAAAAACAATGTTGCCAAAGCATCAAAGTACAATGTACACAATAACATAACTCAACATTAAGACCGATATCTAATAATTATATATATATCCTCTGCATGTGTGTGTGTGTCTAGGTCATTCACTGTCCCTCAGGTTGTGGCATGTTGATACATATTGGGCAGCAAGATGTGCCCCGTTTCCTTCACCTAGGAGTATTTTATATTTTGAGAGCTCATTAAAGTTCTTTGAAATCTGAGACTACAGAGTTGAACCTGTCTGTCTGTCTCACAAACTTCAAAATACAGTACAACAATAACAATACAATCTAGACCTAATGACAACAGAATATAATTCATAGACACATTATTATGATTTGTGGCGTTTATTTGTCTCCGTCAACAAAAACAATTAATGCATTAATAGCAAACAAAAGTGTAACACATGGCCAAAGGAGAGAGAAGGGAGAGACAGAGGGGGTGTGCGGTGGATTAGGACCACTAGCTGCAGCGCCCCTTAGTGGTCGTGACCAGTGATCATGTTAGCAACCATGGTCAGTGGACAGACCACTGAACTGGCTACATTTCAGATTCCAGCAGCTCCGTCCGGTGATGCAACAGGCGGTCCATGGACCCCGCCAGGAACGCCATATTGTTTGCTAGCGCGACTACCTGAGCCGCGCCAGCATAACACTGATCGTAAAACCCGGCCGTCATCCTGTCCCTCTCGGCAGGGAGCGATGGTCGACCCTGCCCCGGCCAGAAGGAAGCTGACGGGACGAGGCAAACCCTGACCTCGTCCTCAATGGGAGGGACACCCCGGCCCCATTCCCACCCCTCGACGGTGGCACATAAAGCATAAGCCATTGCCGGTGGTTTAGCTCTCATTGGCGCATGCCAGTCTCGCTGAGCATGGCCAAACACCGGCGTCATCTTGGGGTCCGTAACACAGGGTTCCCCTTGGGCTGGCCGAGCAGGCCCACGGTGAAATCCACCACGGGAGCTCTGGCAGGCTGCTGTGGAGGTAGAGGACACTCCATCCTGGCCGCCGCTGATTCAAACAATCCTGGCAGATCATCCAACGGGTACCGATGTCCCGCCGGTACGCCGTCATCGCCAGTCTCGCCAAAAAGAGTGGCAGGGTCCTCTTCCCCAAACACCCGCCGGTCATCCTCCTCATCGTAATCCGCCCAAGACTTACGGTAAGTCGACCTAGCGTGGAGACAGCGTGCAGACTCAAAAAAGTGGCCCCGACGCTCACGCTCCTCCCGGGGAAGCATGAGACAGTCGAGGCACTTCCCCAACTCACCTTGGTGCTGAGGGCCTAAATGGAAACATGAAACAGGTGTTGTGGCCATCCTCCACTACCATCGGTGCCGCACAAGAAAAACAAATCTTGGAAGATGCCACATCCAACTGCACTCAAGACTGAACTCAGCTGAAATGAAAAGGGAGACGAGCAAGGTGTGGACCAGAGGTCTTATAGGGGAGGAGGGCGGTGAGTACATAGACTTTGATTAGCTGACGAGGCGGAGCCTCGAGGGGATAAACCAATAGCGAAGCCCGTTAGAGGGCAGAGCACGTACGAAATAGAACCTCCTTCCTGTCTGATCCTAAGGGGGCGGGACTTGTCTCTACCTAATAAGCCGCACCTGTGCTAATTCCCCTTTGTTTGCTACAGCATGCCTGTCTGTCTGTGATCTTCTCCTGCTGACTGGGCACTAGATGCATGAATCGAGTAAGTTGTGGATGTTGGTTTATTTAATAGTGAATGAGTGTTGGTTTGATTAACATTTGTTACAGTGTTTTTGTTTGCTAATTGTTTTCGATGTGCTTTTTCTAGCATTTAAATCATCTGTACCCGTCAGCTTGTACGTGGAAATCCTCTGTAAAGACAATAAACTGTTAAATGGCTCTCATCTCTGGTCCTCATACTCTGACTGGTATGCCAATGCAGAGGCTCTAAGCACGAGTCAGCTTCCACAGAGCTGAAGTTCTTACACTGAGAGGGAGAGCTCGGATCAGCCCAGGATATTCGGTGGGTTAGAGGATTTTGTTGCCTCCCTTGATGGGGTGTTAAAAGGGCACCTTGACAATGCCACAACAGCAATTCAGGCAGATGAAACAATGGATATTGCCACACAGAGCCAACCTGTGCTTGTGCTGTGCTACATTGATAAAAAAATCATTCCTGCACGTTGTTTTTGTCGAGTTCATCCCTCTGCAGTCAGCTACAGCTGAGTCCATTGCTACAGCACTAAAAAAGCGTCTTGCTGCTATCCTTCCTGAGGATCAGAAAAGTAAGCTCATCTGCCAGGCATATGGTGGAGCCAGCGTGATAAGGGGTGCCACTGCAAGTGTTCAGAGGAAAATTCAAGATGTGTACCCAAATGCCCACTACATCCACTGCTACGCACATCAGCTCAACCTGATACTGCAACAGGCCCCCTCTCACATATCCAAAGTGAGAATTTTTTTTTCTGACCTTTGGTAGATTTGCCAGCTTTTTTTTTTTTTTACAGATCACACAAGCGGACGGGTGTTCTTGATAAAATAGTGGCCCATAGACTACCAACATCCAGCAAGGTCAGATGGAACTTTCACAGCCGTGCCATCAATACAGTGTTTGAGCACAGAGAGGACCTCATCCACTGTTTTGAGAGCATACGAGACTCAGGTGACTTTGACCCCACTGTCAGAGAAGCAGGAGCCTTTGCTATGCTACTGGAAGATCAGGATTTTAAGTTCTTTCCACAACTTTTTCACCACATCATGCCACATGTGGACCTCCCTCTATGCCAAGCTCCTGAAGAGGAACATTGAACATCCATATCAATAGGTGCATCCAGCAGTTCCAACAGGACATACAAAAGATCAGGTACCTGTATTCCTGTTAAAATGATTTAATATTATTCGCTTTCTTTTATTATTATAAATTATCGTTGTCCTTTGCAGAAATTCTCTCCATTCCATGGTTGAGCAAAGCAGTGGCTCTCAACCAACAAAGAGGCGTCGGGCACTGTGTGTCACAGTTCTCCCGTGCCTCGTGTTGTTTCTGTTTTTCCCTTCCCCTCGTCTCCTTGTGTTGTCTCCTTGTTTGTGTTTGTACATGTCAGTCAGCATGGCGCTCCACCTGCTCCCGGTTACCAATCAGCCAGCACACCTGCCACCCATCAACTCATCTGAGCTCCAGTATTTCTACCCCGGTCTTTCAGTCATTCATCGCCAGATCGTTGCTTCCTTTCTGTGGTAAACCGCTCTCCGGCCTCTCTACGTAGTAGTTTTCTAGTAGAAGTTTCCCAGTGTTAGGTTAGTTTTGCAGGCAACCTTTCATCCTGTGCTCTAGTGGTGAGGCATATGGCTAAAACCACCTGTTATTTCTTGAGCCCCTTGTTGTTTACATGGTATAAAATATTATGTAATCCTATTTAGAATACTTTTAATAATTGTGCACCTCTATTGAGCTGTTTGTATTGTAAATAAAGCCTTGTTTAGAAATCAATTTGGATCCTTAGTACAATTTATTCAGGGCTATTGGGCATTGGAAATCTAAAATAGCTCCCTCAAATCACCCTCAAACCTGAGGAGAATTTCTTACACATTTTCTATGAAGATGTGCTCAGATACTTGTATTTAGCATTAGCCTAGATAGTTATTTGGATCAGATGTATGATCAACTGAGGGAATTTAATTTTAAGATATTTTTAACTTAACAGGATTCTTCGCTATAAGAATTAATCTTCAGCATTTACACATTCACATTTTGTCCAACAGGTGACAGCAGGAGGCTCTATAAATGACCTTGGAGTTAGCTGATACTTTCCTACTCTGTTTGTGACCTCATAGAATGTGGTGGCAGAAATGACTTGGGTAGTATTTTAAGTACATATTTAGAAATGGAACTGTTGCCTGTTGGAAACTTTAGGTGAAATGAGCATTTTGTCATCTCTACATATTTTTTTTTTTTTCTATTCTCTCTGTAGGTCTGTGATACTATACTGGGACACACCAGGGAACGCTTCTCCTTCACAAACCACCTCATCAGTGCCACCTTGCTGCAGGGCGACAGGTTTGAACAGCACAACATGGCATTTCCTGAAGATGCACTGACCAACACCTTGAAGGCTTACCCAAAGCTCAATGGAAGCAAGCTGAAGACAGAGCTTAGTCTCATCTACAGCAAGGAACAGTTGCTGTGGACCTATTCCAGTTGTTTATGGGAAATAATCTTGGACAAGTCTTTTCAGAGACTGCCACACTCCTAAATATCCTCATCACCACACCCATGACCACGGCGGAAGCCGAGAGGTGCTTCTCAACCTTGAAAAGAATTAAAACTTTTCTCAAACACCATGACCCAGGAGAGGCTGTCAATGGAAAAGAGACTGGTGACTGAGATGACTGACTTTAACCAGAAAGTCATTGAGAAATTTGCAGGCCAGAAGGAAAGGAGGGTGAAATGTATGTTCAAGTAGTGCTACTTGCCAGTGTTTAGGCAACATTACAGTGTGTTGTGTTGGTTTTTGTTGTTTTGCTGAGCTATAAAGTGCTGCTTCATTTTATTTGTCTCAACCAAAACTGCCACTGCCGTCCAGTTGTTCTGCTATCACCCTTCACTGTACACTACCGCCACACTACTGTCCATTGATCATACTGCCTTCTTGGGGCATTCCGAAGTCTCAGAAATAATCTAACTCGCCTCTTAAGATATTTTCATCCTAAACCATCACAGATATGTTATCATTAAATCTTGCTTCATTGTTCATTATTATCCTTGTCAATATCCCATATTTGACTATGCATCACATTTTCTCTTCACTCTGTTCACTATACTGTATGTGTAAATAAATGACCATATATCAGATCTTTTGTGTAAATACATTTTTATACCCTGGTCCTAAAGAAATGAAACTAATTTTGACTGTATTATTGTTGGAATGATAAAGTTGAACTTGAAATAAGAAACTGAGAAAAGGTTTCATAATTGTGTGCAAACAATAAGCCTAATCTCCGATTGTGGGCTATCAAGACATTACATAAAGTGGTATTGTATTGCTACAGTGGATCATGTACACAGGGGACTGTTCAATCCTTTTTTTGATCTTTAGCAAGCATTGTCACTACTGCTACAGCTAGTTGCTAAGAAGTGCATTGTCTTACAATGGGCAAGTGTCAGTTTTAGCAGACTTAAATTTTATTATTTTAATAGGTTAAGCCATATGTCCATTTTATGCTGCATATATGGGGCCAGATCACATTTAAATTATTAGAAATTTGGTAACCTTTTAGATTATGGCCCGCAATGTACAGCGTAATTATTTGTATAAATGGTGTACCAGTAGGACAGTATTCATACCAATAAATACATGATATGTAGGTACAAAGGATAAAGGTGTGAAGTTATAGGGAATAAGGGGCAAACAATCTGGAAATTTAAAAATAATTTGAACTGTAGATATTTAACTACCGGGTACCAATTCCCATGCCCAGGGGTCTCCTTAAGCAGCTGACGGGTATCGGGAGGCAAGAAGGGCTGCGGCTTTAACGGCTGCCAAAGCAAAAACCGGTGTGGGAGAAGTTTGGGGAAGCTATGGAGAAGGACTTTTGGTTGGCCTCAAGAAAGTTCTGGCAAACTGATAGATGATGTGGTTTTGGTATTAGGTCTGGCTCAGTCTTGGAGACACAGTTATAATTCTGCTGTTGTACAATGACTCAAAGTGTTTTAATGACTGTAGTGTGTGTGTCTTTACGGTTCCTAACAGTTACAGGGCATAAAACGTGTGTCAAATGGAATTATGCTACTGGTTTCACTTTGTCAAATGTTGGATCCGGAGTTCTATGGACTATGACCCATACTAGTAACTAAAAGTCAGGTTATCCCAGCTTTTATCGTTTTGATTTTGACCATTCTTTTTAATCCATCCCCCAACTTTATGAAAAGTGAAATACCCTTTTAAAACATAGGAAATTTACAGACCACATAGGTGGGCTGCATTCGGCAGGGAATGGGAATTTCAGCTGAACGCTTAAAGAAACTGGTCCCACACACAGCAATATAAGAAATCAGTTTAATGTATTTTATTTTACAAAATAAAAACAGCCCAGGTAAATGTATGTCCAACACAAAATAATCTACCAAATGTAACAAAAATGCTTTCAGGGGCCATTAACATGTGGTTCTACATCCATGTCTTCATCATCCTCCTCCTCCTCCTCTTGATCTCCCTCATTCATCTCCTCTCCAGCACCTCCACCTACATTTGCCTCCATCTGTGCAGCATCACCCTCTTCCTCCTCTTCCTCCTCGACCATCCCAGCAGGACCTGATATATATATTCAAATATATTCATCCATCGATCAAAATACATTGAGGTTATAAAGAGAAAACAAATCAATGATGGTGAATTTAAAGGGTAAGGCTGGTGTTATCCTATATTTTTCTTTTCCCATTGGTTCATACTGAAGACGAAAATTTAAATAAATAGCTCCCAAATAGTTTCATTTTTAAAAGAAAAACTAACCCTAACCCTACCAAAAATGTCCATTTCAGAAACTACTACCGTGATTGGCTGGCAATAGTAGTATCTGGTCAGCACTGACCTTGTCTGAGATCTCGACCTGGGATCTGACCGGCCTGCAGCATCCCTTTCAACCTCTCCACCTCTGCCAACGATGAAGCATTCGCGATGGCATTCTGAAATACAGACACACTCATGTAAACCTCAACTAATATGGTCTGACATATTCTATTCTCATAGATCACTTTACAGTAGCAAGTCCACTGCTAGAGATCTGAATCTCCATCCAGGTTATTTTAGTACGTCAGTGGTGCTTCATCTCCAGTGATTCTAAGACCATTATTTAATAAATTTGATTATCTACATATATGGTCGGAAAAGTTGAAACTTGAGTATAAATGTTCTTTCTTGAAGTAGTTTTGAACAAAAAAAAAAAAAAAAAACCTTTTCTCAAGGTTCACTCACTGGCTTTTTCTGAAGTTCGCTCTGTAATCATAGAGTTGGTTGAATTGTCTAAGAGTGATTGTAACCCCTGTTTCTGTTCAAGAATGCTCTTTGGCTGTCTTAACACCTGACCAAAACTAGCATCAGCTGGGAAGAGGTCAATGGTCATCATCTCACACCACAGACAGGAATTACCATTTCCCACCATATACAGCCACCTGTTCCATACTTACGTCACATGATGCCAATTGAGTAAACGCCACCCTCTGAGGAAGACTATGAAATGTAATTGAAAACTCCAGAAATAGTGAGTGAGTGAATCTTGAGAAAAATGCATCTATTTATGTTTTTTTTTTGTTAAATGAAGCACCCATTTCACGTTCTGGATGACCGAGGGATAGAAATTGAAGCTCAGCTCAAAAACACAGTGCCAACATTTATCAAGTCAAAAAGTGAACCTTGATTGCTTCCACATCAGCTTGAGACGGCCCTGTCCTCTTCTTCTCCAGCTGTGCTGCAACCCCAGGAGTGAATCTGAAAAGAACACACTTCATTTAGACAATATGGACACACATGGGCTTCTCTGACCTCCCAACCAGTGTAGTCAATCTCATGTGTAGTATCTTTTCTCGAGTCAAATAAACTGATACATTGTCCACAGACAGTAGTCCTGAGCAACACTGGTAAGCGTTTCTGACTGCAGGTTAAGTAGAGTTACGGCCCAGGCATTTATAGATGCATTACCTCCACTAAAGAAAGTATGTTTTGCTCACATTTGCTGGGGAAAGGAAGATTTTTAGAAGTATTTCCTTGCATTGTGAAATACTTTAGACTTTAGTCACAAATGACTGTACACAGCCAAAAGAAAAAAATGTATTACTTGTGGTGACAGTGTTTAGTTTTTGCATTATTTAACCCATTCCATCAGCCAGGATCCAGTGATTCTGAGGAGCTGCTGTCTAACGTGGACTTTCATCTTACGTTTTCGTTCGCCTGGCAATATCCTTTGCAAGCTGAGCACCTCGCTTGCCCTTGAACATTTTCTCCGCCTCCTGGCGTTCCTATGATGATATCACAGTTAAAGTGAAAACACTTATTAATTACAGACTGAGCTTTCACCCAAGGGGGGCAAGGCCAGGCAGGAAAAAGCACAATTCACCAGGACTCCTTTGGACATTCAACAGGACATTAACTCCAAGGTGGAAGAGTTTAACACATTGTTCATAACCACTGTAATACTAAAAGGTAAATCAGCCTCTGCAAAGCGCATACCACTGTTGTAGCTTCCATCTCCAATACATATGATCCATTACTCAAAACTCATGCCAGTCCTTGAAAGACTATACAGTGGTGTGCAAGCATTTGGGCACCCCTAATCAAAATGGCTTTTACAATGAATATTTAAGTGAACACAAGCGCTAACCCAATCTCTAAATGCTAAGTTAAACATGACATTTCTTTAAATCAAGATTACTTTTTATTTTCATTTTTTACAGTTTCAAATAATATAAAGGCCACGTGCAAAAGTTTGGGAATCCTTTTAGAGTATTCTTTGTTGCTTTTGACAACACTGATAACTGGGATATATATATATATAAAAAATTCCAGGGCTTAACTATCTATTCTGAAGTAACTTCATGCCTTCTAAAGTATTCGACTGCGGTGGCCGTTCTGTCTGGTGTTAACAACCATGTGTTTCCTCTAAACAGTTGTCCAATGTCAGAATCAAGATAGTTCACTTCCACCAACAAGGAGAAGACTACAATAAACTCAACGTTTTAAACGACCCATTTCCACTGACAGAAACATTATCAGAAAATGGAAAATAACTGGAACGGCTTAAGTCAAAGCAAGACTTGGAAGACCAAGAAAAATGGCAGATAGAATGGCCTGAGAATTGGTGAGAAATGCTCAGGAGAACCCACACATCACTGCAAAAAACAAAAAAAAAATAAAAAGAGTAGCATACACAGGTCTAGTTGTTCACATGACAATAATAGAACATACTTTAAACAACAAAGACCTACTTGGCAGAGTTGCAAGAAAAACACAAAATGAAGTGTGAAATATGCAAAAGCCAGATGCCTTTTGGAACAATGTCAAAACCAAAACGGGACTTCACCACCAAAAAAGTTATGTTTGGAGACAAAAGGGCAGAGCATTTATAGAGAAGAACATCTTATCAACTGTTAAGCATGGAGGTGGATCCATTATGCTTTGGGGTTGTGGGGCAGCTGGGGACACAGGAAATATTGTGCAGGTGGAAAGAAGATTGAGTCCACCAAATAACAAGAAATTCTAGAAGATAAAGTCCGAAGGTCAGTCCAGACATTGAAGTTGAAGAGAGGATGGGAATCAGGAAAAATGGGGAAATATTCCAAAAGCAAGAATTGAAAGACTCTTAGGAAGCGTTTGCAAGCTGTTGCCAGAGGAGGAGTTCAAAGTAAACAGGGTTCCCAAAGGTTCGCACAGGGCATTTTTAAAATTATTTTGAAACTGTAACAAATTAAAATATAAAGTAATCTTGCTTTGTCTTAAAAGGTCAAAAATAACTCGCCACTATGATAGCAGCAGCAGAGAAAACCCCCAACAAAGATTGTCTTAGGGTCATTTTTGACCTGGCAGTTTATCATTTACGTGCCACAAAAACCACAGAGAAACACACAAACTGTGTGCTACTGATTGAATTCGGACAAAACAAAACTTTCTTGTGCATGTGCAGCATCTCCCCTCCACAGCCCACACCTGACTCAAGTTCACAGACAAAATAAACATTTCCTGACAGCACTGTTTAACGGGGAGTGCATTCAGAGGCTATAAAAGGTGCTGCAGATGACAGTACCCCCAGTTCTCTCCTTTCTGAAGCCACAAGGGCACGTTTTATTGCCCAACTGGTTACAGGAGAACTGTAAATAATAATAAATATAAATACGATGTACTGCACATGTGAGAAATACATCTGTAAAGTCCATGCACACAGACTTGGATACTGTCCTACATGTGTTAATTAGAGTTGATTGATTTGTGTTCATGCACGTTTTTGTTTTGTATCTGTGTGTTTTTGGTCTGTTGGTGTGTTGTAATAAAAACGAGTAGTGTCCACTGATTAATGCAGTCTTTCTGCACTGTGGAGAGTAAAAATCTAGATATTAACAAAGTTTGTGATGAATAACAGATTGTTGTCTTCATGCAAAATAGATTTGGAGTTTGAAATTCAATTAAGCTGCTTTATTTTAGGGGTTTAGCAAAGACGGGCCATTTTTGACCCTCAGGTTAAGACTACACAAGGGTTCAAATTTGAAGAAATGTGTCATGTTTAACTTTTTACCATTTAGAGAGCAGGTTAGCTTCCGTTCACTTAAATATTCATTACAAAAAGCATTTTGATCAGGGGTGCCCAAATTTTTGCACACCACTGTACAGGTTCACTAATGGCTGTTTCTGTCCTGTTTCTCACATTACTTCATATTCAAAGGTGACTTTCAAAAATTGGCACAATGTATCTGCTCACTTGCACTTACCTTGAGCTTTACCTTCTGGAAGTCAAGCACACGGATCTGTGGGATTTTGTTGATGACATAGAGCCTGTAATGCTTCTTGTTTGTCACTGGATTCCTTAACAGACTGGAAATTCAGTGATTATAACAAACATGATCATAATTCAGTGGAGCAGATCAACGGACAGTTCAACAACCGATTTCTCCGAGTATTGATGATTCATACCTGAGAAGGTTCAATGTCTTCACTGAGGCCAGTGGGTCCAAGTCACCCTACACATGAAAAGAACAATGATTCAGAAAAACACACTACGGTAGAGTCAGAGAGGTAAAGTGTTATACCACCTATGAGGTCACATTAAACCAATCCAGAGGGATTAATTAATTAAGGGCATTTATCTGCATGAGTGAAATTAACATGAGCAACAAAATACACTGAAATACTAGAGAAATGGAACACATATGAAAATTAACCAAATATGACATCCCTAAAATAAATGCTACAATTATGTAGCTGGTCTTATTCAGTTTCTGTTCATACTGGCATACTGAGGGAGGTGTGCAATTAACTCTAGTCATTTTGGAGGCTGCAGTATGTTGTGTAAAGTTATTTATAATATTTTATCTAGCATGGACTGAACTCCAACATGATGACAGATCTGAATCGACAAAAATTAGAATCTTCACAGAGGTAAAGAATTAAAGAGGGGTTGTTTTGCATCAGACTTCAGAGGAATGTCTATTTTTCCTGGTATTTCAGTGTAAATCAGTAAAGTTTGCATAACATTCAGATGGTTCTGTTACACCGACTGCTGCTGAAATGTACTCACCAACTCCTGAATGTTGTTGTTTGTGAGAACCAGTTCTGTCAAACTCGGCAGAGACTGCTCAAGACTCTCACCTACGCGACTGGAGAAACATTTCACAAGGTTACAAGCATGCAGCCATGTACTGGCTGGCCAAGTATACTTGGACAAAATTTAAAAAAATAAAATAAAATAAAATAACAGGCAGCTCTTCATTAAGTCAGTCTGACATCATGTAGAGTAGTTTGTACCATCTCTCAAAGCACACATATACACCATTATCTACATGTATGAATGTCAGGAGAGTCTGTTTCTCGATGAGACTCAGTACACGCCTGCATTGAGAGCAGGCCAGCCCCCACAGCCAACAGCTATGCAGTCACACAGGTGGCTGTGTTGCAAAATAATAAGCAAGCCGCCAGGCACCATCAGTCAATGTTCCACACATTTTGTTCTATTCTCAACTGTTCTCCGTATTGCTTTTCCCTTAGCTATTCCTTGAAGGGCCAAGCTGTCAATCAACCGGCTTTGGGCGGGCCTTCCTGCCCAGGCTGAGTAATCAATTCATGCACATGAAGCCTGCTTTGGCAGGAGCTTTTTAGCACGGACAACAGGAAGTAGACACGTAGACAACATCACGGCAGAAGCGGAGCAAGAGTTAAGGAGAGGTGTCCAACAAGTCCTTTTAACACTTGCTCAGTATGTGGAGGAACATTTCAAAGCAGACTATGTTTTGAGGATAGTGGAAGCATGAATTGATTACTCAGCCTGGGCAGGCCACCCAAAGCCAGTTGATTGACAGCTTGGCCCTTAAAGCTGTAGAAAAAGCAATAGGGGAAAAGCAAAAAGAATGATTTCTCTTTATATTTCCACATTTATTGGAAACATGAATAGAAGAATGATTCAGAAAAACACACTACGGTAAAGACAGAGAGCTTAAGTTTCTAAAGTGTTTCATGGTATATTACCAATATGAAGTCACATTAAACCCATTCAGATGGGATTCATTAATAAAGGGCATTAATCCCAGATGAGTGAAATTAACAACAGCTGTTATTTTATCCAGTGCAAAGTTACATCAGGAAGTTTGTAATAGTCAACACATTAGACCTCAAATCAGATATATGAAGGCAGACTACTGTGTGAATAGAAAGCGGGGGGGGGGGGGTGAATTTAATGAATACTAAGTGCAATATTAAACCCACCATATCTGAGCATAAAGAAATATGAAGTACAATCCCAAGTTTATTCATCACTGAATTGCTCCTTGGCTAATTCAAATATGCAACATGATTTGTCTTTTATTAATTGAAACATCATATTGTATTCAGGACATTGCAGCTTAACTTACCAAATCCTGTTGTTGTTCATTAGCAATGTTTTCAGTCTTTTGAGCAGAGGGAAGCCATCCAGTTTTCTGACTTCATTATCAGAGAAGTCAATAGTGTCAAACTGGTCAAGAGTAGCGCCAAGATTTTCCAGCACTGGGATTTTATAACCTGTGAGATGAAAAAACATGAATGTTGAGGAGGAACTTTTTCTTGCCCTTGAAGAATCATTGAGTTTCGTCTCCAGAGATCAGTATGATGAGGATGGAAAGCATAAAGTGAGTGACAGAGACACTTTTTATAGACCACTGTGACCGGTGCATTTGAGTATAAAATTGTTTTTCATAAAATTTATGGTTGATAACAACACAAGTGACAACGCACCTGAGGTTGAAGGTGGGGGAAACAGCATTTTATTCATTAAAAAAAATAATAATAATAAAAAAAAAAAGGGTAGAAGAGACAGGCTCACTTGCTTATTGATACAGTTTATGAATTCAAAATACAGTCACTTCCTTCATTTGCACAGTGAAGGGTACAGCTGTGAGTCTAAAAAAAGCTACTTTACTGCTTTGTGTTTGCAACTACTATGGATATACTGAATTTCACTGTTTTTACCATCAAAATAAGTCCTTATTTTTCCAGAAAATAATATATAATTGGTGAGTTAGCTTTTCAACAGTGAGAGAAGTTCAATGAATTTGGTCTCCCCATTACTCCTAAAGAATATTCCACAGTTTAAAAAGTTTTTTCTATGCGCCACAAAAAGAACAACAGATTGATCCATGCACTGTCCCAACAGGACGTGGTTTTTATTTCTAATATTTGCTGGAAAAAAAGTTTGGACTTACCCCACAAATACATGATCAGTAATAAAGTAAACAAGGTTAAGTTCAAGTTATGTAATTCACTTATTTTACCCCTCTAGTCACTATCTTACAAAATTTGTCAACACTATTGGCTTTACCCTTCCTCACGGATGGTGCTCATACTATATATTTGTGTAAATTTACCGGTATGTACATATTCTACGTTAACAAATACAGTTTGTTTAAAATTTTAAAAAAACTCCAAGTGGTATAAATAAAATAAATAAATGTAACCCGAGCGTAAAAGAATATTTAAAACACAATTAAAGATCCAGCTTTCATGTGTAACGTTTCTAGCACACGACGCCAGACTTTGCGAGCCATGTCAGCAAGCTATGCTAATATTGGCTAGCCCCCGCTCTCTCGTTCTTGAGTACGTCACACTGATAACCTAATACAAAACTACCAGCGTTTCAGCTAAATTCATTCAATCTTGCAGCAGCACTCATCTGTCGATACTATTGGTTTTGTATGACTTTTACCGCGAGTCGCAAAGCTGCTAATGATACTTAACACCGATTTTGATAGTTGGGTTGCTTTCAGACGTTATGTTGTAGCTAAGAGCAACATAGTAAACCAGTTGTAACTTAAGCATACATAAAATTCACTTTGCTGTTCATATCTGAAGGTACAAACACTAATTTGTTACGTTTTTGAACGGAGTTCGCCTTTAGGCCTGCAAGCTAACTTGCTTGCTCAACATATCCTAACTATGCAGTCGTGAAGATAGGTTAACTCACCTCGTAAATCCAACTCTCTGTCTCTCACAGGGTTGGTATATTGAGCAGCCTGCTCAATTAGCTCCGCAGATAATTTCACCATCTCGAAGCCAAGGTTAGACGTTACCAATTTGTATTATTTTTGCAGCAAAACGTCCTGGGGCGTGCAATGCTACAAACACGCTGTTGCCCGGAACAAAGGTTTCGATCACTTTGTGGTAATAAAACCGGCTTTATTTTGTCCTAGCGCCCACCAGTGGATGGAGGACAATAAAACATAACACTCTTTTTGTTGCAAGGCAGGCACTAAAAACATTTTGACGTACTTTTCATTTACATTTTATGCTGCCATATCTACTTCACTAAATTTCATAGGGAAATATTGTACTTTTTATTTATAAAATCTGTTTATACGTTTATATATTTACTCTATATTTATATTATTATATATATAACATAAACACTACAGTAATAAAATGTGTTTTAACAAGTGTGTGTAACCAACACACACCTGTTAAAACTCACATATTACCTGTGAGATGAATGTCTTTGCAAGATGAGTAGAAAGCAATACACACACCACTTGCTTTGTCTCTTTTGTGGCGCAGGGAATCAAATCCCCCAAAGATCCTATTCCACACTTGTGATAAGCACACATTTATCACCCCTGCATTGATTTATTTGACAAGGACCTTTCTCAAGACATATTAATCATAAAGTGACACAGTGCTTAAATACAGGCCATTTGCAAGATGGTCCACAGCTGTGTTGGAGGTGGGTCCATGATTACATAAAGCAGCTTATTGATTCAAGATTCCCTCAACTATCAAAACATACAATAGCTATAATCCATGATATTACTAAAAAGTAGGGCTGTCCCCTGATTGCGGGTCACCTGCTGCCCCCGTGTTCCTGCTCGGCAGCCGCTGCTGCTAATTGTTGTTATTGGTCTTATTATTAGTATTACTATTATTATATTGCTATTAGTATTATTTGTATTAATATTAACATTAATACCATTACCACTACCATTACTTTACATCTGTATGTAGAACTGAACTGTGCTATACTACTGTATGTTCTCTTTCCTCCTGCTCTCTCTCTCTCCCTCTCTCCCTCGCTCTCTCCTCTCTCTCAACCCAACCGGTTGAGGCAGATGACTGCCCCCCAGAGCCTGGTTCTGCTCGAGGTTTCTGCCTGTTAAAAGGGAGTTTTTCCTTGCCACTGTTGCTGAGTGCTTGCTCTTGGTGGGAATTGTTGGGTCTCTGTAAACATAAAGAGTCGGTCTAGACGTGCTCTATATGAAAAAGTGCCCTGAGATAACTTTGTTATGATATGGCGCTATATAAATGAAACTGAATTGAATTAAATTGAATCTGCAAAGAGCAGAGACACAATTCTGAGGTCACCAAACCGGACACTCTCCTCCCCCCGGCTGTGCCTTGAGATCCTGTCCATGAATATCACAAACAGAATCGGTGACAAGGGGCAGCCCTGGCGGAGTCCAACACCCACTGAAAATGTGTTTGACTTTGGTCAGAGAATACGGACACAGCTCTCACTTTGGTTATATAGGGACCGGATGGCTTGCAGCAGCAACCCCGGTACCCCATACTCCCGCAGTACCCCCCACAGGACCCCCCGGGGGACGCGGTCAAAAGCCTTCTCCAAGTCGACAAAACACATGTAGACTGGATGGGCAAACTCCCATGAACCCCTCAGCAGCCCTGCAAGGGTGAAGAGCTGGTCCACTGTGTCATGGCCAGGACGGAATCCACATTGGTCATCCTGGGTCCAAAGTTTGCCAATCGGTCGGAGTCTCGTTTCCAGCACCCTGGCATAAACTTTACCGGGGGACCACAACTTGGCTTTGAACATGGCCCACTCTTGTTCCATGTCCCCACCCTCCCCCTGGATGTGCGAGAAGTTCTTCCGGAGGTGGGGGTTGAAGATCTCACGGACAGGGGCCTCCGCCAGACGTTTCCAGTTCACCCTCACTACACGTTTGGGTTTGCCAGGTCTGTCCGGCTCTTTCCCCGCCAGAGAGGTGATGTTCCACGTCCCTAAAGCCAGTCTGCGATGCTGAGGACCGGCACGCCCAGGTCCCCGCCTTCGCCTGCCGCCTGGCTTGCAATGCACCCCACCCTGATGCCTATCCCTGCAGGTGGTGGGCCAACAGGGTGGCAACTCCATGTTGGTTTTTCAGGCTGTGTCTGACCAGACGCTCACCGTCAAGCTTCCCTCCCGGGTCTGGCTCCAGGGGGGGGCCCCAGTCTCCCTTTTCCAGGCGAGGTGCCGCAGCTCCTTTCAGGACGATCCATCGAGGTTTTGTGAATCACTCTTAGTCTGGCCCTTCACTAGACATAGGGTGCTAAAATAATCCTTTGACATGCTGAAATCTAATGTTTTTAGCTAGCTACAGGCATTTTGTTGCATATTGTGGTGCTGATTGTTTTAGGGTTAGTTAACAGTTAATGTGTACAGTTTTCACATTTTGAGGATTTTTTTTCTAGATGCCACTGTCAAACTAAGAGAGAGCAGCAAGGTTAAGGGCCCAGAAGAATGCTGACCCATTGCTAGGGAGGTGTAAAAGTGTAAGGAAAGTGTGTGAGGAAAGTGTAGTTCAATAAAAGAAAAGCTGAAATAAAAGTCAAAATATGATTAGTTTTTCATGCAATGAGGCCTTCTATTTTCTCTATTCATATAGAGTTTGTACTTGTTAGGCTACTCAGTGTAGCAGTCACAAGTGATGTTAAAGTGAAAAGTATTAAAGGAAAACTAATTTTTAAAAAAGGAATCAAATGGTAAATGGACCATAGCACTTTTCAACCTTATTGGTTCCCAAAGCACTTTACAGATTGGTCTCATTCACTCATTCACACACCACTAGTGTCAGAGCTGTCATGCAAGGTGCTGGGATTGAATCACCAATGCTGGGATTACCGGACAACCCGCTCTACCTCCTGAGCCACAGCCGCCCCAAGCCATAATTCACTTTGAATACAGTCTTAATTTCATCTAACGTATATATATATATTTTTTTTTTTTTTTTGTGTAGCTACCACAAATGTAAAGAGGCAGGGATGGTCCAAGAGCCAATTAGATCTCTTGATACATTTGCTGCAGAAAAAAAGAGGAGACGATGGAGGCAAAACCAACGGGACTGTAAGGAAAGACTGAAGCAATTAAATGCTGTGCTTAACTTTACCCCTGACTCTATTATTGACAGTGTGGTGGAGCCTGAGCAGCTTCATCAACATCAGACAAGATGAAGAACCCTCACCCTCACCTCATCCCCAATTGGATCATCAACGCCAGAGAGAGGTAACATGAACCTAATCTATAAACTGAAAAGAGAGAAGTCAGTGTTGAAACAAAAACTGCTCACAATAAAAATGCAATTAGCTCAGCAAAATAGAAAGTGTGAAAAAATATGCAAAAGTCTAGAAAGGTCTTATCAAAAAATTTCTTTGAAGAGTTTACAATTGTCGTTTTCTCCCTGGAAAGAGAGACACCATAACCAAAGACAAAAATATGCAGCAGCGCAGAGTGCTCTTAAGGAATCTGAAGGAACTCCACTGCATGTACAACGAAGAAGTGGGGAAGGAGTTGAAAATGTCATACAGACAGTTTGTGCGCCTGTGACCATTCGTTGTGACAAAGACAAGAGATCGCAACACCTGTGCTTGTCTTGATAATGAAAATGTTAGGCTGCTGGCAGAAAAGCTGTTCCATAATGGAGTCCTGGAATCATCAAGCATATCTACACTTCTCTCACATATAGCATGTGATCAGAAGAAAAAAAGAGTGTATCGCATATGTCCAGATTGTGTCTTACTGTGGATTACTTCTCAGCAATGGAGACGTAAACAGAGACAACAAGGCTTACACCAACTTTGTTAAAATGGTAGAAACAGGGTCTTGGGGAGAGCTAGTCTCAACCTTCAATAAAGCACTAGATATGCTGGCAAAGCACCACTTCAATTGGCCTCATTAGCTGGAAGAATGCAGAAAGCTCAAAGAAAACCTCAGTGACATTGAATTAGTTGCTGATGCCCTGGTGAATATGGGTAGAGACATCCAGACCCCACAGGAACTTTAACAGCTCAGCCAGATTACGTCTGGATTCCAGAGGAGGATGTGACCAGATATGATGTACCAAGTTAGCTTCCAGTTGTGAGGGGCACAATTAAGATACACCAAGTTGCTGCACAAACCCCTGGAAAGACCACTCACAGAGAGCTGTCCTGCTTTTGCAGGCGAGGAGGAGAGATCTGTCAGTGCCATCACCCCATAGTGATCGACTTCAATCAGTCAGACATAGAAAAAAATGTGGAGGCCATCCCCACAGCACAGGAAGCACTCAATTTAATTGGGACATTTGTAGTGGTGACATATGAAGCTAAACCCTTTGTTGGAGAAGTTTTCCAGGTGGTGGAAGATGAAATTGAGGTGGGCTGCGTGAGACAAACCGGTGGGAAGAACTCATTTGTGTGGCCAGAGACACCTGATGTCATCTTTTACTACAGATCTGATATCAAAGCAATCATCTCTGAGTTTAATGAGATGTGGTAATAATCTGAAAATGCACTCACAATTCCATAAAGTTGCATTATATTTTATTCAAACTTTACTCTGAAACTTTGTCTGAATGAATTATCTATATTAGATTTTAGAGAATGCCTCAAGGAGGGCTACAAAACACATTTGTTCAGTTACTGATATTCAAAGTACTTTAACCCATTAATTTATGGGTATTGTGCTGTTTTATGACATTTCATGGACCTGTAAAAATGTTTATTAAAAATGATTTTGTAAATTTGTTGTTCAAAGAAATGATGTTCAATGAAATGAGTGAAGGTACTTTTTAACCCTTTACATATTTATGAATTTATACAGATGTTATGAATTTGTGTTAATTTTTTTGTGAATTTGTTGCTCAAAGAAATGATGTTGAGTAACTATGATCTTCAGTAAAATCTTTTTCATGATTTTCCTGACAGGCTCCAGCACCCCAGCTCTGCTTCAACTTTACACGTTATTGCATAGGGACCTGGTCTGGCTTTTAGGAGCTTTGGTCTGCTATCAGGCTTATGCTGCATTCACATGGAATCAGGCAGACAGCAGTCCGAGCTGTTTTCTTCGTCTTGACGTTCCAATAAAATCAAACATGTTTAATATCATCGGAAGGTTGGTGTGCTCTCTCCAGCACCAAAAAGGAAGCAGCAAACCGGGTAGTTACTTTGGTAACGGCCAAAAAACTCCTCAAATACCGTCACATACATGATAGTGAATTAAACGTTTTTATGAGTCAGTTTTTTATTCGCCGTGTATCTGATCAACCAGCACTTATTTTAGTGAGAAATCCTTTTAAAAACGGTTCGCCTCTCATTCCAATGGTCTTCTCCCACTAAAATAGTGCAGCTAACCAACAGAGGCTGGTAGCGAGTTGAGGTGACAAAATCCAAAATGTAAAGTTTGTACAGAAATACAATTTATCTTTATGGATTATATTGATGCCTGTTAGGATGGCCGTGTAGCAGCTGGATTTCAACAGCAAGAGACTTGAGACAGAGGTTAGGTGCAGACCAACCAGTTGTTTATTTCACCCACAATAATACATCATAAGACAATAATCCTCCCATAACTATACTGTGGCCCACAGGTTGCATATGGTCCTAACAGCAGCAGGGCTTGATGGAAAGTGGCCGCCTTATATAGCCTGCTGCTGGCTACGCCCTCAACCCCTACCACAGTATGGGGACTCCTTTCTCTTCCCGGACATATACAAAATACACAAACACAACCCATC
>LKNJ01005277.1:45171-60171 GCA_002120245.1 Maccullochella peelii
ATAGGTAATTTTATCAATTTGTAATACACTCTAGACTGTCCTGCAACAGTGCATCCATGGGAATGACTGCCAAGTAAAAGAAATCAATTCATCTTAATAAATGCATTTCATGTATTCATTCATATAAATACAATGTCTATTTTTGTTTAGTTTATTATGGGTATGTTACATGACAATACAATGCAAGCTAATATTACTTGTCAAATGTTTATCAATAAGCAATGTTGTCAACATTTGAATAACTCATAATGACAGGGGAACAATTGTTTTCAAACGGTTGCAGTGTTTTAACAAGGTAAGGGGCAGTATAACTAAATGCACCTCTATGTCACACACAAACCAACAAATCTCCAACACTAACACACGAAGAGTGAGCGGATCCATTGCGGTATGTTCATAAATCGCGCCTATACTCGAACCACTTCCTGAACCAGCGAGGCTTCGAACGTCATCAGTGATGTCACTCGCGCTAAACGACACAAGCGTCGATACGCGCTTCATTTAAAAACTTCCGGGATTTCTCGACACACGCTCCGAATCATCGGCACGGTACGACCCATCACTAGCAACTATATGCAAACCCATTCACACATACAACAATTTCAAGAAAAGCATTCAGTCATTCTAGTTTGTGTGTATTTCTTTTACCAGTACTGCATCCACATTATGCTACCAATACTAGTAATGAAAGTACCTTCATTACAAATGGACTAAGACTGTCTACGTATGACGCCCTTTGTCTTGTGTTTCTGATGTTATGTTTTTACGGACATGTAAGGAATTGTCATATTTCTTAAATGGAGTTTGCCGTTATATTTTCCCCGTAATGGTTTTCCCTAGCTTCCAACAATCATGACAATGTGTGCTGTGTATTTTTGCCAGGGCACAGAACGGTATCCGCGAGCTGAAAAGCATCCTCACGAGGGAGAGTTTCTGCTCTGCATGCACAAATGTGGTCCCACGATCACGGGGCTATGATGAGCACTCGCTCGCTTGCAACTGCTTAACGCTTGCTTGCTTGTCAAGTTGACTTTTGATACTTCGGAGGTGGAGATGGAATAGATAGTGGCTGATATCTCCCCTTCCTTTCATTGGTCACTTTGAATACTGACCCTGACCTTTGGTTGGCTGTTTGGTTTGATCACTGACATAGTCGAACAGCCGAAGGTGACATCATGTAAGAGCAAGTTTGGGCATGTTTGCTTGGTTACTAAGTTATAACCTAGCCTGACTAGTGGTGCTACAAACTAGTGAGAGTACAAAACGTGAAACTACGTTTAATTTGCATGCACACTTTGAACAGATTACGTTAGTGTCGGTGTTGAAAGAAGCAGATTTAATTTTTTAACAGGACATTTCACAGGAAGACCCTGAGATCCAGGTCCTTGTTCATTCCCAAAGGTGTGAGAGTCTCTAATTTAGTAATTCAATATGCTTCACATTTCAGGAGGGCTTCCTTTAAGTTACCTCCATGTCTGGAAATTTAAACTCTCTCAATACGAAAACACCAATATGAGGTTGGGGCATGTCTAATATGTGCAAAGTGAAGGGCAACTGGACTAGGAGTAGGAAGTGACTGATGATGGAATGAGGTGCAGGTGGGAAGATGGGCAGGGAAGCTCAGGTGAAGGGAATGAGGTGATTACAGGTCAGATGGGAGTGGCAGGACCTTGAATGGCATCTGGTGGACAAATGAAACGTAGCACTGGGAAAACACAAATTTGGCAGGAGAGGAGCCCAAAGGCAGGAACTGTAGTGGCAAAAATACAAGAATACACCTTTTGTTGACCTAATGTTCAGGCATATTACCACAGTGTACTTATTAAGTAAGGATGTCTTTGAGCAAGGACAATACTCTATGTATCAAAATGCAGCTGCAGACTTGTAATTAGAGATGAGTTACATTCGTTCACGTCTGGGTGGCCGTACCACATCTTGTATAAATAATTGTGTGAGAGAAGGAGAAGTGCGCTCACAGTCTGATATTTGGTTTAAGGCTGTGACTGCCTGCTTGCAAGTGTGAAATTAAAAAACCTCAGAAAGACACTCTGTTGTTTGTGAGCTTTAATAACAGAAATCTCCACCAAAGCTGTCATAGAAAATTCAGTTTTATTTGTATAGCGTCATATAAAGTTATCTCACTTTTTTTATATAGAGCAGGTTTAGACTGACTCTTTATATTTACTATAAAATATAGTTAAGTGATGAAGAGATGATGCAGAGGAGGCAGTCACACTAACCAGCAATAGAGTACTTTACATTCTCTGTTTTGGTCATTTATGGCAGATTTTTGGCAAATCTATTTTCAAATGTATCTTAATGTGAGTTTGGGGAAAATATGAAAAAGAACAGTTACTAAACTTCTGTAAAGAGTGAGCGATATAAAAAAGTGAGAAACAAAAAAAAAACACTAAAACAGACATGAGATAAGAGTAAAATTAAATCTGTTGATTGGTGGGAAAAGAAAAGCAAAGCTTTTTATTTTGTATATTCATTTTAAAGTATATATTTATGGCTTTCTTTATTCTTTCAACTAATCAGATAACCAAGTTACATACGTCACTTCTCGGCATTGTTTTCTTGATTATCTACAAGCGGCAGATGATGTAGCACTTACAAAACAGTTGATCAAAAGTGCTGTACAGGGTAGTGAAAAACAAAATGAAATACACGAGACCAAGCACAAAAAACAATGTACACACCCAACGCACACCCACAGTCATACTCCCACAGCTACTCATACAGTGCCAACAGCGTCATGAAGCCGGTTTCAGTTTTCATATTACAGTTATTCATTTGATTTAGATTTCTTCTTATTTTTTGAATAAGTTAATGTATGAGACTTTATTAGGCCTGTCGCAATTATTACATGATCGCCTGACTGCGAGTATTTGAGCTGACCGCCATAATTTTGCACAATCATTAGATTCCACAATCAAGGGAATGTTAAGAATTTTTTAATGCCATATTTCTATCATGTTTTCCACATTTTTCCCACTGTTTGAGGTTTGACTGGACCCTTTTTTAATTATGTTATCTCATTGCACCTTCTTCTTCTGCAATAAATTAGTGGTACCTGACTGGAGAATTAGCACCCCCAACTATTTATCTTAATGCGCTCAACTTCTAATATTCACATAATGGTCATTTTGCTGATTTTCTGTAAATTAGGTTAAAATTTGCATTACATGTGGATGGAAACCTGTCTATTGGCAAATTTTCAAGTATAGACCCATTTCTCAACTTGTTCTTATTCCAAATCATACAATGAAGTAGAAGACATAGGCCTACTAAATCCCTGGGGTGTGGGTATAACTTGCTTGCTGAAGGCACACCTGTAAGAAATTAAGAGCCCCTGGCTGTTGGGGCAACCCTATGTCACAACTGCCATGAGCAAAGGGAAATACTTTTTTTTAATTTTTTTTATTGTTCATCTATTAGTTTATTACGTTTTGGTAGCACATCACATCAACTGTGAAATACGTCCAGGAATTGGCATTGAGAACAAAACCTGAACTGAAAAAGGAAACATTGACATTGAAACATTTGTATTGGAAAAAGTTGTACTGGCACTGAAAACAGTTACACTGAAAAAATAAAACAAAGGCATTAAAATAGTTTTCATTTTATTTTGATATATTTTGCATTCTGATATGTTTTTCAATGACAATGTATAGATTTTTTTCTTCATTTCACAATGTATGTGCTGTTCAGCCGGGAAAGCACTGCAGTTAAGCTACCGGTGCTTGGACTGGCCAAAAAGGACAAAGAAAGACTTTTTATTATTTATTTATTATTTCAGCAATAATTTCTCACATTTTATTCCGTAGTTTCTCAGATAAGTGAATAATAATAATGGCTGGGGGTGGGGTTGTCACGAACAAGGGGGAAAAAGACAGCACATCTAAGGCGATGGTTCACCTGGAACTCCCAAACAGCAGCTAAGTCTGTTTGCCTCTGCTGTTTGCTCACATAGAACCTTAGAACGTTAGCTAGCTGTCATGTATTAGCAAAGGTTAAGGCTCATTCCAGCGGACCTCTGCCAGACTAGCATAACGTCAAAGATTAGCAACAATTAACTTTAACCCAGCCTGGTTCTATGTGGGAATGGCAGAGAGACCAGGAGGACAGCTGGTACAGAAAGAGTGACGTTCTCTCCTTAGTATGCAGATTATATGTAAATCATGCTTTCCTTGCCCCTCACCTCAAACCCCTCCTCTCCACCTCAAAACGGTGACAGAAAGCTGACATTGAAAAAAGAGTGAAAAATCTGAACATTGTAATTGAAAAACAATTCAGAATGCAAAAAAATATAAAAAATGAAAAAAAAAAAACATTGAATGCCTGTGTTTTATTATTCAGTGAATCTTTTTTCAGTGTCAATAGAACTTTTTCCAATACAAATGTTTCAATGCCAATGTTTCCCTTTTCAGTTCAGGTTTTATTTTCAATGCCAAATATTAAAGTCAATGTCCTGGCTCTGTCTTTTTCTGTCTAAACTAAATTTAAATGAAATTTATAATGAAATGAAATGATATTATTGATGTCCATTATCAAAGGCAAACTCAGTGTGGAAAGATAGGGCTGGCAGCAGCAGCACCGCAGCAGGAACGCTCTCTGTGTGGACGCCACATGTGTGCGAGCCACAGCAGTTTAGCAAGGTAGCTGTCACACACAGGTAGAGGTAGGCCGTGTGGCCCAGGCATAAAAGTCTTGCGAGCGATGGATGAACCCACTAGCGATAGCCTTTCGTGTCTTTAGGGCCAAAAATACTTTATAATATTTATATATAAATTCAATTCAATTTATATATAATTTATTTCTCCTTCCCTCTAAAATGCCTAATTGTTACTCCCTTGTTCTTCCGCTGTACCTACTTTTAAGTACTAGTAGGAAACGGTAAGTATTTTATATACTGATTCATAGGATGATTCTATGTTCAATGACAACACTTGGTTTATGTTGGATAGGATTGTTGCCAAGGTTAAATATTAAAAAGAAAGCCATGCTAACTGTTAGTATGACACTGGAAGCAAACCATGGACCTCCGTCAAAAATCAATTGTACATCCATCCACCAGCCTGACTCAAGTTTCCACTGTACTATGTCACACTACTTCATGCACCTGAACTGTATATTGGCATTGCATGTAAAATGTGTACTGCAAAATCATACAATATGAACAATATTCCTTGGTCTACTGGCAAGGCTGGTGCTATTTTTCTTCTGTGTGTACTTTTTCTATATTTTTCCAGTTCAGATTTCCTTCTGGCTTTTTACTCCTCAGGTTTCACTCCCTATCCAGCACCACTCCTGCAAGACAAACAGCAGCACCCAGCATCGCCCAGAGCTATCAGTCAAACCTGATACACACTGATAACAGCTCATACACCTACACATCAGGCTTATCTCTCACGCATGCCAAAGTCAACCATACCCATGTCTTCTGCGTACTTGGGACAGATCATCATCTGTAGGTTTCAAAAAGTTGGGTTGGTGGGGTAGATTACAATTTCTTTTTTATTATTCATGCGTTTAAGCACAAGCGATCGGTCTTGTAGTTGCAGTTGATTTGATCTGAAGGTGTTGACCGTTTCAGCACCTAGATTGTGTTGTAGCACCATGTCAAACCTCCTTAACAACTGAATCCATGTACTGTATTTTATCTCAGATGGAAACTGTTGCGCATACAGCAATTGCAACATGGAGCAAAGGGACAACATGATTGTATCCAGTGGTGGAGAGTAACTAAGTACATTTACTCAAGTATTGTACTCAAGTACAAGTTTTGAAGTACTTCACTCAAGTGTTTCCACTACATGTTACTTTAAACTTACTTATACTCCACCAATTTATCTGACATCTGGCATTACGGGTTACTTTGAAGGACTGAAGTGAAGTTTTTACATACTAAGTTGATCAGCTAATAAAATATGATGTTGAATTACCCAACAGCATACTGTATATAATAGCCAAATTTAGCTCCACTACTTAACTGGCTAGCATATAGTGTTCCTGTGTTAGCTCATTGTAGGCCAGGTAAATACTCAAAATAAACTAACTCTAAATATTTCACCTGGTTAGGTTACAGCAAACCACGGCTCTTTTTTCTGGCTGGCTCTTGGACAGCTTACCTTACAAAACCTCAAACCAACAGGATGTGTCTATTGTCAAATGATGAACACCCTTTACTGCGGACGGAAAGAACTTGTCATTTATTGCTCATTTATTTCCCGTCTTTTCAGGGTTATTTCGAACACCTGAAGTGTAACTTAAACTCCTTAAGTGTTGCTTAATTCTTTGATCACTGATTTAAAAAACCAGCGTAGACATAAAAATCTGCTTTTGCTGGTGACCAAGAAACAAGGTGACTACCAGCAAACGTACCCTTATGTACGTACGCTCGTTTTTGGTACGGATTGCCAGTAATGTTACTGTTTACTAGCTCATACCTTAAAATACATATGACACCATACAGCTTTGACTGTGACAAATGTCTTCACCAGCTCAGTTATCCATTCATTACTTGTCTTCATTCACCTGCTGTCTATCGCAGTGGCAACAGGGCCATCTGACTGCACCAGGCGTCCCTTTCCCTGCGTCAACTTCCTCCAGCTCCCCCCTGGCAGAGTTGAGGTATGCACCGCTTCAGTGTTGTCCCGTCTTCCTCCATTTCAGTGAATACACTTTCAATCAGTACCCCTAAAACTGCTAGTGCAATTACTACATTACTACCAATAGCACTATAAATACACAGCAGTATAAAAATTAATTTTTTATTTTTTTATTTTTTTCCAACAAGAACTGGTGAGTGAAGTGTAGCCAAACATATGCTGCAAGCAGTTAGCATTTCTGGCAACAGATTAGTAACACTGACCTACATGAGGCTCTGCTAATGTAGCATGACACTAACTGGCAGTCATCTATAATAGTTCCAACAATCCTGGAACTAAAGCGACCAGAGATGTGATGCAGTGCTGGAATGCTTTTTTCTGCTGGTGTTGCACCCCCAAAATGAACTGCCAAAAACACACTCATCTTCATTTCTTGCAACTTTTAATAATAAATGCCCACAGTTCAACACAAGCACACTTTTCCCTTCAGCCAAAACACAGCATGTTGCTGTGGTTCTCTTAAAGGGATAGCACTTTCCTCCAGAAGGGCAAGTACAACAAATTTTCTTTCTTAACAGCAGGTAAGCATTCAGGTAAGCAATATTACTGTAAGTAATATTTTAACCATATCATAATAAGAGTATGAATCTACAAAAACACACAGTCCCAATTTATTTTTAGACTAATTATTTTGCTAGACGTTGAGACACTTCTTCCACTTACTTACACTAGTACATACTACATTTCTAAGGCATCAGCATCACCAATGCAACAGAATATGACATGAATGTAAATATTAATATATATGTGGTCTGAATATGATGATGTCTTGATGATCTGGTTTGTTATTATGAACGAATTGTAAATTCCCCACTAAAAGCTCAGTAGCTACTTGTTATAATCATGAAGTAATGAAGGATTACTTAGTAACTACTCAGTATGATGTAACACTTTACTTGGGGTGCACTTAAGAGTAACTAATGAATGAAGTAATGAGTAATTAATGAGTTGTAACTAGTTTTGCCAATTTGGGACTACATATGACTGACAAAGACACAGTAGTGCTGAAACATTGGTCTGTTTGCACTGTTAAAAGCTGTAGATCAATCAGTGTGTAGGAGAACCCTTTTTCCTTTAAGTGCCATGGTGGCAGAAACTATGGGAAATAAAACGCACTTCATTCATTTGAACAAAGGCCACTCTATTGAAGCAGTGGCAGTGTCACGTTTCAGTAAAAAAAAAACAGGGCAGCTGGCAAAAAAGTTGAAATTGAACTTTTGCGAAGGGAATGAACATTGAATCACTCTATCAGATGACATTGTTAACAAGAGATAACCCATCCAAATTATAAAATTTTGCAACTTACCCCATGTTCAGTTACCTGGGAATTAAAATCATCTGAGATAGAACTGCAGTGAATTACAACCCAGTTTTGATATCTAGTCAAGAATCTATTAAGCAATGGTATAGAGGGCAAAGCCTATACGAAATAGAATGGGCCCACTGGTATGGAATATTATATAATTCAAAAAGGTGTTCTTGAAAGGGTTTTGTATCTGTAGCTGTAGATTTGTAAACTTGTACATTTGTGTTTGTAAATGTAACCGTAGTTTTGCAGACTTGTGCAGTGACGTTTGTATCTGTGAGACTGTGAGAGGGGCTCTTTTTATATGAGGGACTGACTTATCTGTGTCAGCTTCTTGCAAGCAATGTCAAAGCCATTTCATTGTGCTTTTGTATCCCAACATCATCCTGCAGATACTGATTGAAACACTAAAGCCTTTTACTTGTTGTACTTATAAGATATAAAAGTAAGCCTATTTACCGCTTTGAATTATGTTTTTATATATATTTTTATGATATTCATTATAGTTTGCTCTTTGTTGGAAAGGTATGCCACTGTGTTGCCAGTACACGTTTAGGATTGGTCATATGCTTTCCCCTTTTATGTGAACACGCTCATGGCTAGATTGGGAAACCCTGGGTTGATTTACCGAGTTGATAACCACCGTCGTGTGACCGCTTAGCGTGATTGCGGTTGTTAGGCTTAGTGAAGCCAGATAATGAAAATATATCCTGGGTATGTTGAACTTGCTTTGTAGTACAGACCTCTGGCGGAGTCCATCTTTCAGGGCTGGATCTCTTTACATGGCACAATAGTTGACTGACAGTGTTGACTAGCCAACTGTGTTGTGCGTAGAGATTCCAAAGACACTGATTGGTCAGAAGCTGGAGTTCCCGCCATCCCTCCCTTGTGGATAACCTGTTTCTTTTGCGACATTCTGTGTACAAAACATACCACGCAGTAAAACTGTCAAAAGTCTGTAAGCATGCACGCGCACACACGCCTATATTTTTGATTGTGAAAGTGAGAATGCACAGACAGTTTGCAAAACTAAGCTTACAGATACAAACGTCAATGCACGAGTTTACAAATCTACAGTTACAGATACAAAACCCTTTTTTCAAGTACATCTTTTTGAATGATATAATATTTCATACATTTCTTTAACTAGCTAAAGAAAACGCTGTTTTTGGGAGCTGATTGTCCGGTCTCAGCTAAACTTATAGCCTACACAAGGTGAGGCCGAGGGTGGCCCACGTAGTAATTGGGCATAGACTAAAAGTCTACGGTGCTTCGCGAACGAGGGATGAACCCACTAGCGATAACCTTAAGCGGGGTTTATGTTTGACGCAGCGTCCCTTGCGTGAGGGTTCGTGCTCCAAAACTGACATAATCACGTAACTTGCGTCAAGGGTGAGGGCTCTGCAAGTTGTCACAGTGCTTTCTTTGACCCTGAGCACCTTTGACCCTGAGTGTTTCATTTCAACATGGATGCCTGTGAAGCTAGACTGGCCGAGCAAATATAGCTTTACAAGCACCTCTAAGACCCTTCCATGAGAGACCACGGGGAAATGATTCTGAACTCATGGAGAGAGACTGCCACCACATTTAACAGATAGACACTTAAATTCTTCCTCAGCAACAACAAGCTCTAGTGCAGCGAGTGCAGCCATGTTGGTTTATGACAATATTCCGGTAACACTTGTTGACTTCTTGCTTATTCACAGAATGTTTTCTTTTGTGTGCCCCCTGGCGTTTCAGAGTGTAGGGATTATATTATACCAAAATATGTAGCAATAATAAATAAACTTCAAAGAGGCACAAAAATTATATAGTGTTAACACATTAATTGGTACAAAAAGTGATTGCACTCACCAGGCTATCAGAAGTAAACAATGTTTACATTAAATAATGGAATTTAACTGCCATTAAATTCACCTCGGGGCACCACCCTTAAAGAAGGGGAAAATGATAGCCAGTTAATTAAATAAATAAATAAATCTCATTATCAATTCAGTGTGTGTGTGTGTGTGTGTGTGTGTGTGTGTGTGTGTGTGTGTGTGTGTGCGTGCGTGTCGGTGCACGCCAGAAAGAATGTGTGCGTGTTTCTTTGTTCTGCCTGTATGTTGTACGGGCATGAACACACATGTTAGGCCGGAAACAGAGCATGTTAAGTCAAGTCAAGTCAAGTTTATTTATATTATTTTTAATATTTGTTTTCATACAACATGTGTAAACTCAACGTGCTTCAGGAAAAACGAAAAACGTTAAGCGGGAACTTTGAATTCCCTCTCCGCATGTGTGTCTATGTTTAAGGCCAATTTGAAGTGTGTGTATGTGATCAGTGTAGGATAATGGTGCCAGGTTAGAAAAGAGGATGGTTAGTTTGCATGCGAGACATAGTAGTTACAAATGAGTTCTATGAGCGTGTGTAACTAACATCAACTTAGCAGTGTGACGGTGCCAATAACCTAACAATGAAACATATCACAACAATACAGCTCAGTGAATAAACAAAATCAGTACATGTAAAGTTACAGTACATTGATAACTGTACTAAGTCCTGTACTTAGCCGTGTACCGTTGCTATGCTAGCTGTATATGCCCCATTAGTTACCACTTCATGAAGCAAGGGTTTCCTTGGTGTGCTGCTGTGTTAACTGGTGATTCCATCAGATGTGGATTTGAGCCAAGCTGGGAAAAGTTGTAGTTCGATGTTGAATGCAGTCCTTGCTTTGCAGAGTTCTGGTGGTGCAGGTCGGAGGGAACCGGTCGCTCCTTTGTTCTCCTTGCAGAGTTAGCAGCTCCACGCTAACTTGTTTCGTTGCTCCTGTTGCTTGTAAAGTTAACTTAGCAGGCAGACTTTGTGTCATAGCTGCTGGCGCTAAATAAACTTGTTTATTCTAGGTTAGCTGTGCACTAACCAGGGACTGTAAACAGACTCTGACGTCGCTGCCTAAAGAAGAGAGTTCAGTGTGTCTGCTCCATGCAGACTACACAGTGGAGGGGACCTCTGTTGAGGTCTGAGAGCCATCAGAGGAGAAGAGATAAGAAAGAGAACAATAGGGGAGCTGGGGTTTGATTGACCTGGTCAGGGGCGTAATCCAGGGGATATCAGGTTAGAGGTACCGGGAGTGATTGGAGGAGAGGTGCGACTGAAACGTAATGGCTTACGTTTCAAAATAAAAGTTCAGTTTAAGTCACACAATCATCTGTGGAGTCCCATTGTCCCTACAGGAGAATACTGCAATGGATAGCGCATTAAGCATAAACGCCCCTGTGCAAGCTCGTAGCTCACGTGATATCTGTGGAGGCCCAGGTCACAGCATAAACAAGGCTTTAGAGGGCTGAGCCTATACTCATAGAATCTGGAATTATGGTATGCAGCTAATGTCGCGCCTATCCATTTCGAAAAAGCAATGGCTGGTGTAACTTCATCACTAACTCACTCAGTAGGTCATTTTTGCGTTTATAGAGCTGGCCCCCGCTTTGCTGTGGTCCAGCCAAAAAAGTTTGAGTAACTCAGTTCTAGAGTGTAGATTGTTGCACTTAATTTATTTTAAGATTTTAACAAAATGAGAAAAAGCAATTCTGTAAAATAACAGCACTTGTGTACACCATTTGCCCTGTTGAATCTCCAATAAAAACATTAGCACTGAGCACTTCATACGTACCTCTGTGGTGTACTGTAATGGTGAAGCATATTGCAGACTGGGTGAATGGTGATGATCAGGGATTAATCTATGACAGCATCTGTGTTCTGTGCTTTGAACACATGGGTCAAACATGAGTAGAATGATCTATTGCATTATATATATATCATGTTAAATACAGGGTTTGTGCGTGAAAGATACCAAAAAACATCAAAGAGATAAGAGGGCAACTGATGGAATGGGCTAAGTTCAATATTCACTGCTGTTCCACGGATAGACTGGAATTTTTAATGGTCAATTAGTGTGTGAGCTCTATGTAGTTGATGTAGCATTTTTAATGTTAAGATACGGACCATATTATCTGGCCAGAGAATTTACCAGTGTTTTTGTTGCTGCTGTTTATGTTACCCCAGTCACAAATTCAAAAATTGCACTACAGGAACTGTATGAGATCATCAGCAGTCACATGACAAAACAACAGTATTTTTATTGTAGCTAAATTCTATCAGCATGTCCACACCCCCACCAGGGGAAATAATACCCTGGACCATGTTTACACGAACATTCCTGGCAACTACAAAGCCCTCCCCCACCCCCACTTTGGACAATCAGACCACATTTCCATGCTTCTCCTACCAACTTACTCCCAGCTGATTAAAAGGCTCAAACTATCAGAAAAAAATGTTAAAGTGTGAACAGATGAAGCTACAGCAGTTCTACAGGACTGTTTTGAATGCACAGACTGGCGCATGTTCAGAGATGCTGCCACCCAGGAGAACCACATCAACCTTGAGGAATATACATCAACTGTGACATCATCCATCAGCAAATGTGCTGATGATGCAGTGATCGCAAAGACAATAAAATCATTCCCCAACCAGAAATCCTGGATGAATAGAGAGATGAGGGCCCTATCCAGAGCCAAAAAAGCTGCCTTTTGGTCAGGTGACAAGGGAGCACACAGCAGCAAGACTAAAAGCTGGTATCAAGGAAGCAAAGCGGAGGGATCAGGAAACAGTGGAGAGTGAAAACAATACCAACAAGACCAAAGACATGCTGCAGGCAATCCAGACTATCAAAGGCTACAAAACATCAGCACCCCCATCATGTGTGAGGTCACGTTGCCAGAAGAGCTTAATACCTTTTATGCTCGCTTTAATCACCTCAACAAAGAGTCAGCTGTAAAGTCTACTCCACCTCCAGAGGACTGGCCACTGTGTATCCAGTGGATGTGAGAAGAACCGTCCTGAGAATGAATATGAGTAAAGCTGCTGGGCCTGATAACATGCCTGACTGTGTACCAAGAACATGTGTCAACCAGCTAGTCAATGACATTACTGACATTTTTTTAAATATCACTGTCACAGGAGAGTATTCCCACATGCTTCAAGACAGCCAACAATGTCCCTGTACCTAAAAAGTCTGCAGTGTCTAGTCTAAACGACTACTGCCCTGTGGCTCTCACCTCCATTAAGTGCATTGATTAAGTGCATCTCCAGCTCATCAAAGACAACATCCCAGCCAGCCTGGACCCTCAACAGTTTGCCAACAGAACCATGGAGAATACCATCTCCACTGCCCTCCACTCAGTCTTCACACATCTTGAAAATAACATCAGGGCGAGGGTCAGAATGCTGTTTGTTGATTTCAACTCAGCATTCAACACAATTGAACACAATCGCCTGTCACTGCAGTCACTGTGCACCTGCTTGTTTTCAGTTTTGTTTGTAACAAAGAGGGGGTGAGGTGGGAGACCTTATTTTCTGTTGACTTTTTTGTCTAGTTTTGCCACAGTATTGCAGAGCATCTTGTAGGTAAATGTGTTTTTGTGTGTCTACAATAAAAACCTGAAACACAGTTAAAGCTGGGGTAGGCAAATCTGTGTAACCTATGCAAAACCTTCCACCTCTCTTTGCTGCCTTGTATCACTCCGCTAAGCCCCTTCCACCAAACCCACAACTTCGACCGGCAGCCGCAGGAGTCGGTTGCCCTGCAAAACCTGATCCCTCGTAGTGCTCACTCTGCACGGCGTTAGCCTTACCGAGACCACGGTCCCTCCCGCCACGACTTGTCTTTTCCAGCGCTTTTCCAGCGCTTTGTGGCCGCAGAGCAGAGCGCCCCAGGCTTCAGAGGCAGCTGCAACGCCGTCCAGCAGCGGGATGAGAGGCTAGTGCACCACACACACACACCACTGTCCCCCCTCAAAACTTATTCACCACTGTTTGTCATCATGCCTCTTTGCCACATCAATACGAGCGCCATGGCATAGATTTTCTGAAGCCTGAAAACAGAGCCAAGAGGAGGGGCAGTAGTAGAGGTTGTCTCTCAGACCACTTGAATTACAATATGCTGGACGGTTATTATGGAATTTTTGCCCAATGACTCCAAAAAAATACTGCCTACCCCACCTTTAAGTAGTCATGCTCTTTGTATGGACGTAGTGTGTTGGACAGACCTCCATACATTAGCCCTCTCAGCGGATCTCAGTGGCTAATTGTTACCTTTTGATAGCTGCTACAACAGCTACAACAGTACCCATCTACCAAGAATCAGTGATATTGGTGAGGTGAGGTGCCTGTGCAGAGCCCAAAGGATACTAAAACACAATACCCACCCCAGTCACAGCCTGTTCACCCTGCTGCTGTCTGGCAAGCAATACAGAAGTATCCGGTGCCGTACCACCAGGAATAGAGCAGCTTCTTTCCTCAGGCTGTGAGACTCCTGAACTCCACCACATTCTTCCCACTCCACCATATATAAATGACATAGAATTCAATTCAATTCAGTTTCATTTATATAGCGCCATATCATAACAAATTTATCTCAGGGCACTTTTTCATATAGAGCAGGTCTAGACCGACTCTTTATGTTTACAGAGACCCAACAATTCCCACCAAGAGCAAGCACAAGCAACAGTGGCAAGGAAAAACTCCCTTTTAACAGGCAGAAACCTCGAGCAGAACCAGGCTCTGGGTGGGCGGTCATCTGCCTCGACCGGTTGGGTTGAGAGAGAGGGGAGGGAGAGATAGAGAACATGAGGAAAGCGAACATGCAGTAGCACAGCACGGTTCAGTTGTACATACAGATGTAAAGCAGCAATAGTGGAAATAGTATTAATGTTAATACAAGTAATACTAATAGCAATATGGTAGTAGTAATAATAATAGTAATAAGTCCAAAAGCAACAGTAGCGGCAGCGGCTGCCGAACAGCAACACGGGGGCAGCACGTGGCCCGCACCACAGGACCAGACTCCGCAGCGCTACAACCACATCACAACTCCACAGCTCAGAAACCACAGATCATGACTCCGCAGCTCCGCAACCAGGTATGAGTGTATGTATGTATGTAGGTATTTGTGTATGTATATGTGTAGGTAGTTTTGTAGG
>LKNJ01005278.1:0-24637 GCA_002120245.1 Maccullochella peelii
AGAACACAGCCATGGAAAGCTGCAAAAGGAAGATTGAGCAATCATCAGGCTATGGGGCAAGATTGGATCGTCTCCGAACAGGTAGTGGGAATTATACCAATTTGGGGAGCAATGGAAAATGTACACTATACAGCATGTAACAGTAGATGGATAAATTACTTATGGTACAATCAGCAAAGATTTATTAATTGGACCAAATCAGCAATAGGAACCATACAGGAACAGCTACATGCAACCTCCTTAATGACCTTGCAAAATAGGTTTGCTATAGACACATTACTAGCAGAGGACCAAGGAGTATATAGCTACATCCATGATGAGTGTTGTACGATTATTCCAATGCACACAGGAGAGGAAGGAAACCTCACATAAATATTAAACAAGTTGACGACACTGAGGGATGAACATGTGAGGAATTCAAATTGGAACACTAGGATACAAGCAGTATGGGACTTTTTTGACAATCTGTCATGGAAAATTATCCTACAGCTGATAGGGGTGGTGATTGGAACGTTGCTGTTAATCGCCATGGTTGGGCCATTGGCTGAGGAGTCTGAACCCACACCAGACTGGTGTGGGCCACCAACAGATGATCCCAACCAGCTGCCCCAACCCACTGAGGTTGAAAGTGAAGTTGAAGTCGGAGACCCTGCCATGATGGCCAATCTGTCACTATGGGAGTTTCAAGACTTGACAACTGGTTTGCCACAACACCAGGCCGACAGGTTGTGCTCCATGAGGGCTAAAGAGCTCAGGCGATGTGCGACCAAACATGCTAAGCTTAGGAAAAGTCTTGTGCTCAAGCAGCTCAAAAACCAAGGGGAGGAGTTGACGCAAGACCGGGACCACCTTGGCCACCGCCTGAGACTCTGCCTTGGTATCCTCAACAACTACCAATGCCTGCGTGGGGTTTGGCCTCTGCCTCACCCCTCAGCCACAATAGGCTATGGACTCACTTACACACCTGTCTCTGCACAAGCTACAATAGACTATGGACTCTCTGATACATCAGTCTTTGTATAAGCCACTAAGTTAAACCCATGACTGGACTAAAACACAATTTGACACACATGAAAACATCCTAGAAAGCTATCACCGTTCAGCATGACTAAGCATCTCAACAGGATAAGACGAGTAATCCGGGACAAAGTGTCCCATTACCAGGTTTCTTAAACACCTGATGAAGTTTTAACACCTATGTTTGTTATAGATGTGTCGTGTATTCATGAAAGTATTTACATATGTTATAGACGTATTGTGTACTCCTGAAAATGATCATATAATCAAGTGGTATTTCAAAGAGATGTAGTGCTAAGGTTAAAGGTTTACAGCTCCAGGTTGTATGACCTGCATTTGGATAAGCACTGGATGGTACATTAAAAGTTTGCTAACTACTATTATATAATTGTATGGTATAATCTCACAATGTTTTGTTATGTTAAATACACAGAGTGTTATTCCTAGTCTACTACACATATGAAGGAACTTATGGTGTGAAGTGTATCGATGCTGGCTCCAAACTTAAAAATTCTTAATGTTCTAGCTTGCTTAACTGTCTAGCAAAAAACAGCCCACCACATAATGTTAGGAGATTTTAGTTGACAATACAGGATCCATATTGCCTATGGCTTTTAGTTGCATGTGTCTGAACCTGTCATATAGCCCTCACGCATTGTCCTCATGCCTGCTGTGGTCAAGGGCCAGGTGTTTACTGTCTCCCAGCAGCGGCACGTGAGGATTATGTGTGACTGACAAGTCACAATGGGGGGAAATGTTATAGTATATTTTACTCAAATGCTAACAAATGCTCTGTAGTCAATGTATTCAATATATCACTTGTATCCATATCTAATGTTAGGTTTGCATGAATAGAGAAATTGTGTTTGTTTTAGCATGTAATAATGAAAATCCCTAGAAATATTGGTGCCTGAAACAGGCCTGAGTTTATCCTAATTTGGAAAAGCTCCGAAGATACTGGTGTCAGAAATAGGCCTGGACAGGTGGCCTGGCCCGTTCCCATTTTTGGAAATATGACACTACTCTTTATGAGATAATGATAGGTTATTTTTAAGGAAGAGTGAATGGGGACTTGAGAGCTATAAGAGCATGCATTGTAAGTCTGGTTTCAGTCTTGGCCCCAGAGCCAGCTCAGGTTTATCTCCGTTAAAGAATAAACTCTGTTGCGTTGAACTCTGACCATCTCCAGTGAATTCCTTTGAACCTGTTAGTCTCTAGCAAGATTGCTTTGCTACTGGAGTCTAAGTGTTGGTGAAGAAGCCCAGACTCATACTCTGGCCCTGAACTGGACTTTTTGCAATCCAACAATTTAATTCCTGCATAATGGAGCTACTTTTGATACAACTCTTGTTATAAAGTCAAAAAATAGGGGTGAAGATGTAACCAGGATTTAAGAAATACTGAGTTTAAGTCTCCGTCTAACTGTTCAGTTATACAGTGTATATTTGTTGTTTTCCCAACATGAGGATCTAATGCAGCCTTCCCTGCATACCAGGAATAAAATCTGATGATAAAGTACTTGTTTGCCTTGAAGCTGCATTAAAAGTACTCCACTGATTTCATTCAATCAATCAAAATGTATTTATATAACACCTTTCAAACAAATCAAATGCAATTCAAAGTGCTTTACAAGCAACTGACAAAACGTAGGAAGTTAAAAACGACACTGTCATGATGTGGACTTTTGTTGGTTCTTTTATTTTGAAGTTTTGGTCTTGTCTCATGTTTTCAGTGTGTTTCTGCCCTTCAGTGTTTTCACCTGTGTTCAGTTACTCACCTGTGTTTGGTTTCCTCGTTAGTCTTTCCCCTATATATGCCTGTGTTTTCCCTTTGTGCCCTGTTGGATCATTGTCAAGTGTCATGTATCCTGCGTATGCACAGTGTTGCGTGTATCATGTGCCGTATCTTGCAAATAAACCTTTGATTCAACTCCTGTCTGCCCGCGTTGTCTGCGTTTGGGTCCTCTTCTGGCTGCCGATTGTGACGGAGACTAAACAACCAGAAAAGCATAAAAGATAATACAAGCAAATAACAGGACAGAATACTACACAAAATAAATATATAATAATAAAATGGTAAAATGTTAAAAATAAAATAGAATGAAATAAATAGTAATAATCAACAAAAAAATGTTGATAGAATAGAAATAGAATAAAAAATAAGCATAAATAATAAAACCATACAATTATAAAACACTACATGCTAGACTAAATAGATTTTTAAATAGGTTTTTAGTTTATGTTTAAAAAGCTCAATATTTTCAGCTCCTCTCAGATCCTCTGGAAGGCTGTTCCACCTCGGCGCGTAATGGCTGAAAGCAGCATCACCAAACGTTTTTGTTCTGCTTTGCTGAACCGCTATAAGAGAAGAACCAGTGGATCTGAGCGGCCTTCCCAGCTCACAAACCAGACGCATTTCTGAGAGGTAGTCTGGTGCCAGGTCATGTAGTGCCTTATAAACTAGAAAGAAAATTTTAAAATCAATGTGAAAACTAACAGGTAACCAGTGTAAAGACTTTAAAATAGGTGTAATATGTGCTCTCCTTTTGGTCTTAGTTCTGAATTAATTGTAGCTGATTGATTGAATCCTTGGGCAGACCAGAAAGGAGACCATTACAGTAGTCTAACCTGCTAGTTATAAAGCGTGCATCAGTCTCTCTGTGTTGCTCAGAGAGAGAAATGGCCTCACTTTGGAAATGTTCTTCAAATTAAAAAATGTTGTTTTGGTCACACTCACATGAGCCTTAAAATTAAAATCTGAGTCAAAAATCTCTCCTAGATTTTTTGCTTCTTGGCTTGGGTTCAGTCCTCATGTATTTAGCTTGGAGGCCAGTTTCTCTCTCTGAGCCTTTGAACCAATGATCAGTACTTCGGTTTTATCCTGGCTGAGCTGTAAAAAGCTTAAAAAGTGAGTCAATTGGCCTGGTGTCATCACCACATAGAGCTAAGTGTCATCAGCATAGCTGTGGAAAGAGATGCCGTGCCTCCTGATGACACTGCCCAGGGGTAACATGTAAAAATTTAAAAGTAACGGTCCTAAAATTGATCCTTGTGGTACCCCACAGGTAACCTCATAGTGTTTGGAGGAGTGGCCATCTATACATACAAAACATTTTCTTCTGTAAAAGTATGAGGTAAACCAGTTAAGAGCAATTCCAGACAGGCCAACATGCTCACTTAATCTGTCTAAAAGGACCTGGTGGTCCACAGTATAAGAGGCAGCACTCAGGTCAAGTAGCACCAGAACTGAAGGCTTGTTGCGATCAAGATTTGTTCTGATATCATTCACTACTTTTAGCAGTGCTATTTCTGTGCTGTGATGTGTCCTAAAACCTGATTGAAACATTTCTAATTTAGTATTTGAGTGTAAAAAGGTAGCTTAGCTGACTAAAAACTAGTTTCTCTAAGGGAGATTTGAAATTGGTCTAAAAATGCTGGGTGTTAAAATATCCCAGTTCCCTTTCTTTAAAAGAGGTTTTACTAAAGCAGTTTTAAAATCAGTGGGGAAGACACCAAGCTGCTGGGAATGATTTACTATGGCAAGGATGTCTTCAGATACAGAATTAAAAATAGTTTTAAAAAGGGAAGTTGAACTTGACATCACTCTGTACAGAGGTTACAGGTAAAGGTGCAGTGTGCTTGTTCTGCTGGCAGATACTGAATCTAATGTTGGTTATTTTCTCCCTGAAGTAGCCAGCAAAACTATTGTAGTTAGTTTTGGGATTTACCAGAGAATCTATTGGACTAAAAAGCAGTCTGGGATTGTGAATGTTGGAGTTTATCAGGTTTGAAAAATATGCTTGCTGTGATGTTCGAGTTGCCTTGTTGTACTCTGAGTTTTTCAGTGAGTATAATGTAATGTATTACTAATTGTGTTTTACGCCATCTGCGCTCAGCAACTCTGCAGTCTCTTTTTAGTACCATGGTTTGACTGTTTTTCCATGGGGCAACCTTTTTTGTTGTTGTTTTCCTGGTTTTAATTGGAGCGACTGCGTCAAGCACTGTTTCCATTTTATGGTTAAAATCATTAACTAAGTCTTCACAGGATGACGGTAAGACATTATCTTTGCAAGTTGTGATATGTGATGCAAGAGAGGCAACTTCAGGGGAAATGCAGCGTTTTTTAACAAAACATACAGTGGTACTTGGCAGAGAATAATCAAAACTGTTAAAAACCACACAGTGGTGGTCAGACAGAGCCAGATCAGTGACAGAAGATATATTAATGTTAAGACCATATGATTAAATCCAAGGTGTGTCCATGTTTGTGAGTCAGTATGTTCACATGCTGTTTAAAAGCCATACATTCCAATAATTCTAAAAACTCTTTGGCTCTGGTATCTGCCAGATTATCAACATGTATGTTAAAATCACCAATTAAAGTGCAGGTATCATAGCTCGAGTGAATAACAGATCGTAGTTCTGAGAATTCCGTTTAAAAATAGGGGACAGATAACTTAGGCGATCTATATATGGTTACTGCGAGGAGAAGAGGCTGAGAATTTTAAAAAGCTGCATTATATTCAAAGGCATGAAATGTTCCTAGGTCCACATCCCTGCTCTTCAGTGTCTCTCTGTAGATTGCAGCTGTCCCTCCACCCTTCTTTCCCTCTCTAAACGAATAGGAAAAGGTGAAGTTGGGTGGACAGGCCTCAGTCAGTGTGACAGGTGCATCTGTGTCCAGCCAGGTCTCAGTAAGAGAAAGACAGTCTGAGTCGTGATCATTGATGAGGTTGTTGATTAGAAAAGATTTGTTTTGTTAATGCCCTTATATTAAAAAGAGCCATGTTGATATGTGTCCATTTTGCAGCTGAACACGTGTTCCTGTGTATAGGAACTGTAACCAAGTTATGTATGTTTGGTGATGTAGCATTGCACTCCTATAACATTGTCAGACTCACGATAGACAGTTTAAGAAAGGCTCAAAATTGATGCAGCAGAACCAGAGATAATATCGTTTTTATTCCAGACATTCTTCTTCGTTGTCATAACCTGGCGCCTACATTACCTAGAATGCAATTGGAGATTTGGGTATGTTATCCTAGTAGCAGCTAACTGTAGCCTGGAGCCTCGTACCTCAATCAGAGATGAGCAATGGGCTAGAGGTCTGGTAAGCTCACTTCTTTCCAACTCCACCAGCCCAGATTTCTTTCATTTTCAAACTTGAAGTCTTCAGACCCAACTGATGCTGAATCGATTGATCACTTGAGGACATTTATTTCAGACTTCACACAGCTCCCTCTGGAGACAAAAAAAGCTTTAAACAACTTTTTTTTCCCACATACGCAGTAGTCCCAAACACCTGGAAACACAATGATGCGGAATATCAGTGGAGTTCCCATTTAACTGATTTTATTGCCACTTGGGGGCAATGCAAAACACCACACAGCATTGACATATTATTGCCTTATAAAATTTGCATGGCTAATATGCAATAATAACAAAAGTTGTCTATTTACACATCCAGCAATTACGGAGTAACATTAACATTTGGAGCCGTGTCCATCTGATGAATCTAAGTCCAATATTCACTCTCCTTTTAGCTCCATTTTTGGTCTCCACCAAATCCTGGGAAGAATATCTAGCTCTAAATGCTGCACTGTGTTCACCAGCTAGTCTCTTAACTGTGTCTGTCTGCTGTTTGGTGCTGGGCATGTACCAACACAGTACAATTGCAGGCCATGAAATCAATAGAATTTGTTGAAAGACCCTAAAGTGCTTTGTAGAGCTGAGCAGCACTGGAGTTTCTAATTGTAGGATGCTGAACTCTCCCAAAATCTCTCAGCCTTGGCCATGTTTAAAAAAACTGACAGCATTATGTCTCTGTGGCCAATTTTTAATGGGATTTTGGGAAGATTTTAGATGTACTAATAGTTCCATCAAACCCCTGCTACATCTTGGCATAAGCTTCTGGTTTGCGTCAAGTACATTAATGGGCTCAGATTTTTTTTTAATCAGAAATAATGTTAAAACGAGGATGCAGATATACTGCTGTTGTTCTTCCTCCACAAGAAGTGTTAAGATTTGTTTTCAATGCAGGAGTGAATAGTGGTTAAGGTCCGTCAATTATATGCTTACAGACCAAAGTGGTGCCCGAAACACCTGACATTCTGCAGCAATACAATGTGACTATAATCGGCTTAACACAACCCATTATCTATGCATGTGTGTAGCACTTCTACTGAAAGGTACTCCAAAGCTAGCACTCACGTAAATGCAGAAAGCTTGGAAAAATGACACCTGCGGCCATTTATGTAATTGATAAAGGTGTGAAAGCAAGTAGATAGCTCAGATAGATTGTTAGGAGAGCAGAGGCCCTTAGAGACTGATTAGAAAATAGGCAACTGCCAGAGGAGAGAAGAGCAAGACATCAAAGGAATAGATTGTGTCAGTTGGCAGGGTGGGAAACACATCAACAAAATGTACTTCTTGTCTTGTGAATTAGTACCATCAGAGGGCTCAATCTGGCTTATTATAACTTGTTTTCAAGTGGCTCCAAAATGAATTTTGGCTTCCTTCCCACCCTGGGACTGAAGATGGTGTCAGAAGTGAGCGGAGCAGACAGAACAGAGAAGAAGAGAGACAGAGGAGGGGAATGCAGAGCTACAGAATAGTTTTATTAGGCATGCTACAGACGTAATGCAGAATACACGAGAGACCATGAGAGGGAAAATTCAAAAAGCAGGAAACCAAGTCGCACCTCCACCTTGTTAGAAAATAATTCATCCTTTAATTGTGCCTCTTCAGAGCTATACCAAATCCTTACATTTTGAGCTGTATAAAATCAGACTTGGAAGAAAAAATATACATAACTATTATTTCTGAGCAAACATCTCGAGTCAAGAGGTCCTGTTGGGTATTTAAAAAAAAAAAAAAAAAACGGGAATTAACTCAGCACTTAAAATTCTGGGCATTTGTCCCTGAAATGCAACATTTCAGTGTTTTCAAATGCATGTTTTTTTTGTTGTTAAAAATGAATTAAAGGAACACTAAAGGCACAGAAACTTTGGTCCAACTGAGTAGCCCTCTCGAGTAAACTGTCACAGGACAATGAAATCACAGTGGACTCCTCTAACTGCTTCCACAGCATGCAACACTTTCTGATGTGAGCTCCTATCATAATTATACATGCTTAGAAAACCATTGTCACTGACAATTACACCTCACTGCTATGGAAAAAGCATGGACAACATAAAGAAATACTAAAGAGCCACATTATATGTGACATGTGAATTCAAAACTGGGGGAGAACAATCTTGCACTGAACATACTTGTGGAATAATGGAATTCAAGTTAAACTGCCTGTCACATGCTTCTGTAAAATCTTTTACACGTTGCCTTAGAAATATTCTCTCCTGTTGCTAAACTAAAAAGGAAAATGTTTTGAATCTGAAACTTTAAAAGTGGAACAAAACAAAAAAGCTACGCCTGGGTGGTGGCAGAGCTTCAAAAACTCTAATGTATAGAGGATGACAAAATAGCTTGCATTCTCACTAAGCCCCAAAAATATCCAATACCAATGTGCCTCAAAAGCATAGGAGGGTAATTAATGAACATGTCCAGCTGTAGAAACAGTTGATATTGTCAAGTAAGGCACATAAGTACTGTATCTTTTCAACTAAATCAAGAATTAAACACTGATCTACATCAAACTATCATACAGGAGGACAATCCATCGTGTCAATATTTTGCTTGACATAAAAATACAGAGGTACAGTTAAGAATAGCTGGGAGGATCCAGTATCTGCAACATACTCAATTGTTCTCTTTAAAAAATGATGCAAGTCAAAAGGTTTCAGTCTCTCTCGAGGAATGACAGGATCAACAAAACCCCAACAACAAAACTGATTCAATCAATATGCCAGCTCCGAGACGGTGAACCCTGGTACTGTCAGGAGTTTGTGGGTCAGATTTTTAAATGGTGGACTTGGAGAAAGAGACTCTCAGGTGCTGGTTGCCTCCCATGTTGTAGTTGTGAAGGTCAATCAAGGCCTGGATAGCCTCCTCCACTGTTGACATCTGGATCAGAGCCATTTTGCGATCCCTGAAAAATATGAAATTGTGTTGTACGCCAGAAAAGTTTATTTCCTGTGGTATTTACTACCAACATAACGCTAAACTGGAGCAAGATTCACAAATGTTCCAAGATGGAGCCTATAATGGATCATCAACAGTAACAAACAGTTGTCAGGTCCTGTTCAGGGGACTTATCTTACTGTAGGATGGGTCTACGTACTGGAAAAACTTGAATGCTTTCACAGTGCCTCCAGCATTGGAGAAGAGCAGCCGCAGGTCATCCTCTGTCACATCTTGTCTATAAAAATAAAAGGTCACAGATTACAGTCAGGAAGGAATTCCAGGCATGGCACACTCAGACTTCGCTGCCAACAGGGACTCATTCTTTGGTATAAAGATAAGAAATGTTGCTGTTTAGTTAGTGTGAGTTTTCAATGCTCTCAGCATCACAAACACAATTCCATTCACCCCAATGTATTGGGACTGAGGCAGAAATTGATATAGATATATCTTTAAACCTGGAAAAATAAAACCAAAACTATCTGCATGGACAGATACCACTAGAGAGAACTGAGAAAAGAATGTCTTGTAATTTGGTTGAACTGATCCTTTAAGCCAAGTTGTTATATAAGGATGGGTATCATTTAAATATTTTTACAGTGGTGTCAGTGAGATACCTGGGAATAAGATAGACTCAATTAATTGGATTAATTCAAACATTTGTTTCTGCCCAGTGTGTAAAATGACTACATTGTGGAAATTGAGAATTACAATGTGCACAAAAAAAAAATCTCAATGTTTGCCCATATTGCCAAGCCCAAACTAGGTTTAAAAATTTATTAACATGTTCTAGTGTTCTACAAATCCCTTCATTTCCATTACAAAATAAAAATAAGCGATTGTTTTCAAATGCTGTGTTTGATGATGTTTTATCATGTAGAGCTGAACAGTGACCTTGTCTAAATACAGTTACAATAGCTAAACAAGACTAAGCAGCTAACTTCATTGCAAAGTTCAGTACCTGACACTTATATACGTCATGGTATGGTCTCAACAACCCTTTTTCACAGCAGATAATCTGACATGTCATAGCAGGAAAAGCACAAGTGTAATTGATAACATTAAACTGAATGCATTCTGTTTAGGTGAGCTAGTTCCAGGGTCCTGTTGTTGTGCCTGCTGGCTCTCTGCCAGGCTTTCTGGGACACTTAATGGAACTGAGCTGTTATTAACTAAATTTGTTTCAGCTGTTCTTTTCCTGCTATGATATGTCAAAATATCAGCCGTGAAAAGGGACTTTTCAGTCTGGTACTCAAACAGTGCTGAGACTGAGGGTCCAGCCCTATATAATTTGCCTTTTAATTTTGCCAATAAAAGACTACTGTAATTCCCAGTAGACCTAATTCCCCATGACCAGGCCTACTGGTTTCATTATATTTGAGACGCAGCCTTCTCCACCATCTAACAACAGACTGATGCTGAGCTGACTGCCCTGGTACTTACGGGATGTTGGAGAGGTGGAGGGTGGCAGATGGTGGGAAGATGTTCTGGAAGTTCTTGGAGCCAGGTTTCTTGAAGCGATGAAGTGGGGAGTTAGCGTAGTCCTTGGTCAGGCCCTGGTCATCCAGGCCGTCACGAGGCAGCGCCACTGTCTGGTGCTTGGACAGCGTCACCCGGATGATCTTCCCGTACATCTTTTGGCCATTCAAGTGGCTCATTGCTTTAGCCGAGGCCATGGAAAGGAAGGTCAGTGGTTAGGATGCTGAAGTCATGCGGTATTCACTGACAATACCAACTGAACCCAACAAGAATTGAAAAAAAATGTAAATCACTAGGGCTGCCCCCTGAAAGTTGAAGATTTGAATCATTGGTGGGAGACCCCTCAGTCGTCTTTTTTTTCTTGTCTTTTTCAGTGTGCAGTGTACCGAAATGTCCCCAGAAGTAGCTGCAAAGTTAGCGCTCTGCTCTCCGGGGTAAAATCATTCCACTACGTCAAGTCGTCCCGTCCACTCGGTGAAGAGGTCTGCGACGGGTACAGGCAGCTGTGGACCCGCACCCAGTGTGAGTCTGAGTGAGACGAGGCAGCAAGCCTCGCCTGGTCAGGGTCCGAGATAACGTTGTCTTCTGCTTAGAAGTGGTGAATTTACAGCTCACAGCAACTTAATACGATATATTCTCTGGCTTTTGTTTGATATCTAGTGTCGGCAAAAAATGTTGCACCCTTCCGATCCGTTGTTAGCATTGTTAGCATGTTTTAGCTCGGAAGGCTAACTTGGTGTGTTTACTATATTACGTGAACATTGCTGTTGTCGTTATATGTGATAACATCTTATATCAAGCGGGGTTTATGCTTGACACAGTGTCCCTCATGTGAGGGTCCATGCTCCAAAAATTACGTCATCATGTATCTTGTGTCAAGTGCGAAGGCTCTGCACGTTGTCTTGGTCGTGCACCTCCAAATGTTTGTAAATAGGCGACGCGCGCTGAGCATTCCATTTCAACATGGACACCTTTAAAGCTGGACCGGCTGAGCAGGTACGCCTTTACAAGCACCTCTACGAGCATTCCATGAGCAACTAAGAGTCCGCCAAATGATCCTGAACTCACGGAGAAAGATTGCCACCACATTTAATAGATAAAAACAGATAAATTCTTCCTCCTTTTTTTCCTTCATGCTTATTCACAGAATGTTTTCTTTTGTACGCCCCCTGGCGTTTGGGCAAATACTGCAATGGATAGCGTGTTAAGCATAAACGCCTCTGTGCAAGCTCGTAGCTCACGCAACATCTGCAGAGGCTTTAGGCCCCCCTCCCAGACAAACACTGACATTAGCATCACAAGACAGTCAAACGTGAATAGCTGAACTGGGAGGTTATGATATCTGCTCACCTAGCTGGGCCTGGTTGGCCTCTGACATCTGAATGAGGGCGCTGTCCTTCTTATTGTAAAGAATTTTCACCCTCTGGACATCGCCATACACTCCTGCATTAGAGCCACCGGCAGGCAGGCAGGAGGAGAAGAGGTGGGGTGGAGAGAAAGCAGACAGTTAGAAATAAACAAAAAGTTAGCATTAAAGACAAGGATATTTAAGGACAAGAAACAAAGAAGAGAGAATAGCAGAATACACACAAGAAATTTACAGTAGAATTTAGAAGGAGAGGTGTGTAGAAAGAACAGGATAAGAGAGAAGAGACACCCTCTAAACAGATAAGTTATCAAGCTGATGGCTATAAATAAAAAAGCATGCAAAAATAATAACTTAACCATGCATTAACAGATTACTACGTAATGAATTTTAGGGCAAAGTAATGAACATTAACCCAAACCAATAAACTGGGGGCCAAAATGTATTACAGATTACCAAACAAGCTACTGTACGCAACAAATATACAGAAACTTAATGTAATAATAATAATAATAATAATAAAAATGACAAATGTCTCAAAGATAGAATGGAAATAGAACAAAGAGAAGGTGAGAGAGAGAGGGAGAGAGAGAGAGGGAGAGAGAGAGAGAGAGAGCGAGAGAGAGAGAGAGAGAGAGAGCTAACGATAACATACCGAAGAGGGTAAACAGACTTTGGGGCGTAACCATCTTTAGAGGGAGAGAAGAGCAACAAGCAGCGTGAGACAGGTAGAGAGGTAGAAGAGTCGGAGCGGAGCGGAGGTAGAGATGGACAGATCGATCCAGAACGGAGGTAGGTAGGAGGAATGGTGGTTTTTGTTTCCCCCCCGGAGAGTGATGGAGGTGGTGGGTCATGGAGGAGGGGAGCAGGCGGCGGAAGAGGAGTCATGGAGGGGGTTTTGGAGGCGGGGTTGGTTAATGTCGGAGGAGGAGGTGGAGGAAGAAGGGGTGATATGAGGGGTTAAAAGTCCCCCGCCAGAACATGGAGCGGAGGGGGGAGGCAGGATGAAGGGAGGGAGAAGGAGGGGTGGGGGTAGAGAGAGAGAGAGAGAGAGAGAGAGAGAGAGAGAGAGAGAGAGAGGGGGAGATGAATAGGGAGGCAAATGCAAATTGGGGGGAAAATAAAAAAAATTAAAAGTGAGGAGGGGGAAGGGACAAAAAATAAAATATAGGTCAGTACACTGGAATAATGCAGGTAGTTTGGTCAGAGATAATGGCTTGGATCAATGTTTTCTTTAGTCAAAATACAGCAAATAACTTGCAGCAAAATGTCTTTCACCCTGGACAAGCATGGGGTAAAGGTTCATTAACGTCAAAATCATAAAATCAGCAATTTAAACTCATAACAATGGGATAAAAACAACATGCAGCAGGTCGGAAATCTAAAGATCTACAATCTTTCAGAGAGGGAGAATGGTGCTACAGGAGTGTGAGAAACTGAGGGGGGGAAAGAGTTAAGAGACCATGCAGTTAAAATTCTGTTTAGCAGTAGAATTTGGCATGCAAGAGTTGATGTGAAGGCCACTTGAGTAAAATGTGGCGTTCACACAAGTCCAAGAGGCTAAAAGAAAGCTTAAGCACAGTATCTTAACATCAGGGGTTCAGTTTGGATGGTTGAGATACTGTCAAAGGCTCCGGTATGACACATTCATTCACAGCCAGAGAGAACAGACTGATGAGGAAAGAAAGAGAGACATTAGATGAGACAAATTAGATGCTATTTAGGTCACAGTTCAGAAAAAACACAGAGGAAGAGGGAGAAAAGACAGCGAGCAGGCGTTTCAGAGAGGCAGGTATTTGTTCCCGGAATTGAGACACAGTTTAGGACGGAGACCACAGAATGATTTCATATGAGCTTTCATATGAGCTGAGGAGAGGTGAGGAGAGCTTAGAGAGAAAAACAGAAGAGAGACAGTTAGCTGAGTTAGATACAGTTTGACAAGAGAAGGGAAGGGCAGAACATTGGAGGAGGAACGAGGGGAGGGTTTTGGTGCGGTGACAGAAACAGCAAATCCCCTTTCTTCTACTGGGACATAATGAGTCTTGACCGAAAGGAAAAACAAAACAACAAAAACAGCAAGGCCCTGGGCACGTAAGGGACACTAGAAAATACAGCAAAGAAAATGGTTAGACTTTTTTTTTGCTTCATATCAAAACTAGCTGGAATAACCCGGGACAGGCCAGTGATTAGTGACCATCAGAACAGATGCCATAAATTAAATTGCACACAACCTCACAGCTCCTCTGAGGTTCAAAATGTTCTGTAAATACCTAAAAAATGTCAGAACATGAGATTTTCTCGGGATATGGACTTTTCTACAGAGAGACATTTTGAAGAAAAAAAAATCTCAAACAAAATTATGGGTGCACAACACCACCCTCTCATTCTTACAGAAGAGTTGTTGCTCTTTGCTTTCTTACTTTGAAAGAGTTTCTAAACTAAATTGTCCAAGATCACAGAAGTATTACAGGTAAATCTGCCAAATTAAGTGGTTTAGTTTAATTGATTCAAGTTCTCAGGTCAAATATGTACAAAAAATCCACACACACGACAATGAAAATAGAAATGGTAGCACAAGGACAACTGGCCATAACCAGAAAAAAAACAAAAACAGAGGGATGAAGGTAGTGGGTAGGGTTGGTGGATGTTCATCTGACTGGTGTGTGTGCGTGTGTAGGTGTGTTACTGACCTCCTCATTGAGATTGCTGACCAGCAGGACCCCACTGGACCCTGCCTGTCCAGCTAGGGCCACCCTCCCTGCAGCAGCAGCAGCAGCCGCTGCCGCGCTCAGAGGGTTCAGGGCTCCTGACAGAAAGTAGACAAGACAATCATGGAATGGAGAGCAGCACTTCCACTAAACCGCAGCATTACAACACTGAGTAAGCATGCAACTTTTAAACCAGCCAAAATGACTGGTACTCTATTTAGGACTGAAATTCAGCAGCAGCAGCCACCATTCAGCATTAATTCCATTTAAACTGTTTACATTATTTACAAATTATTCCAACCTGCCCAGAATCTGATCAAAATGTCTCATCAGAATAAATTCATACCATGTGCAACCTAATCACAAGGCCTTATCATTTCAAATTATATGGCCTTAACCACAAGTTAAAAGCTTTTAGAAATTTTAGCCAACAACAACAAGATAAAAGGAAGAAAAATAAAAGTGTGATCTACCTGGGATCTTACCGAGGAGGGAGTTGGAGTCTTTGCTGAAGGCTGCAGCCACTGTGGGGTCAATGCTGGGCTGGCCGTCACCTGCAGGCAGCTCAGGTCGCGTGTAGTCGCGACTCTTATCGTTGTTGTACTTGACATTTAGATTGACCAGCTTGGAGAAGTCGATACGCAGTGTGCAACATGAATTGTAGATGTTCTGACCATCCAGTGCCTGGCAGGGGAATAAATCATCATACTCCATGTTCAACTATTACATTTGGTATTACAAAGCACTAACAAAAAGTTAACTAGACAGTAGGTGATTAGTAATAAAGATGCTCAACATGGCTAGTGAGAGCTGCAGGTAAACAACCTCTTACCAGTTTGGCCTGCTGTGCATTGACAGGGTCGCTGAACTGCAGAAGGGCCTGGAACTGATTGTTCTTGGTGAATGTGATTATCTTCATGACTGTGCCAAACTTGGAGAAAATCTGCCAACAAAACAAAGAAATACACACTTTAACATGCAAGTGGACAAAGAATGGATATGTCGCATGCCAACTGAACCATTTGTTACTGTGTGAGGTCACAACAACTGTTGCCTGCCTGTTGGAGTACATCCAGCGTCACAGGGTAGAACATGTTGTCGATGATGATCCGCAGCACAGGACTGGAGGCTGCAGCAAGAGCTTCCTGTACATCTGAGCTCGGTGACCCACCAGACTGGACTGCCGACACTGCCTGAAGCACCGCCAGGGTCCGCTACAGCCAAACACAAGCTGTCAGTCACTATCTCTAACAATGGAGCTCAACAGACAAGATGGTGACCCATTTTAGTTATTATTAATGCAAAGAAAACAGAACAAGCATGAACATGCTGTATATGTCCAGACTTGCCAAATACTAAAACAGGTAGCCTCCAAGGTTGTTGGTTGTTAGACATAGAGAACATCATTATCATTTCTAAGTTTTAGACCTCAAGTTATTTCAGAATTTCAAAGTATTAAGACAGCCAAACAAAAAGCACTAGTTCTCAAACAAGTATTAACAAGGCACAAGAGTAATAGCCGTGTATTAGAAGCTTTCCTGTTATTGAAATTGAGCCAATTAATGATATGAACTGTTGTAGTGTTTGGTTAAAATGAAAACCTGCAGACTCAAAGCAAAATTTCCTGATCACGGTAGTCTGTTAGTCAGGCTCGACTAACCTGATTGCCAGCATCAGTTTTGAGCTCTTTGTGATTGGAGTACTGAATAAAGACAGGGACATTGCGGACATGAGGAGTTACAGTGGTGTAGTAGTTAACCATGGTGATGGCCGCCTCTTCCGTCCCCATCTCCAAGAATGCCTGGAAGAAGAGAAAAGAGAAAACAAAGCTCTCGATAAATTCCCCACCACTGTTACCACTCAAGAAGTAATTATCTAGTCATTTAGACTTAGTTTCCACTAAATTTGGACAAACCTTCTACCCATTTTCATTGAAATATTTTAAGTACTTTTAGATATCCTGCAAGTAACAGATAAATAAACAGGCCCAACTACATAACCTCTATGCCGGAGGTCACAACTGCAAAGTGTTCACCAGATCGAATTATAATTCACCACTGTGGTGGCAACAGAAACGTTATCAGACCAACACAGACGAAGTTGTCTGAATGTTGAGATGAGGCAGCTGCAGATCGATCACGACTAGGCCACATACCGACATTGGTACTGTGAGGAGAACAAAGCAGCTGTACTTGACAGGAATCTAGGGGACAAATGCCAAGTACTTCCTACGGCCCTCCTCAGCAGGCAGACAATAGGCTTTTGTATGGAGCTGCGGGTATGTTTCAGATGCAGTTCAAGATAGCAAGACTGAATGCGTCCAAAGTACTTGTGTGATACAGTAAGATGTCAGCTGACACTTGGTCCTTGACAGGTCAAGACAGAAAATGAAACAAGATTTGACCCCTGTCTGCATCCCACCCACCCCAGTACAAATTCATCTGTGGTGTAAAACTGAAGCCTAACAAATTTTTGTGGTTCTTGTCCAAGCATTTCCTCCACTCACCTGGTTCTTTCCCTTCAGTGTGAGGATATTGGTGACTTTGCCAAAAGGCAAGCCAAGGGCAATGACTTCAGTCTCTGAGGCCTCGTTGGGCAGTTTCCTGATGTGGAGTACACGAGATGGTGGGGCCTCCTCAACCTTCAGCTTTTTACTGTCACTGCCATTGGAAGCGGCGTCTAAAATTTAAGCATAAACACTGATTAACTGTGCTAATCAATGCAATGATAGGCAGCATTATTTAAATGATAAGGCTGGCGATATTGTGTATTTTGTAAAGGCCAAAACCAACAATGTGTGCTAAGTGGAAACCTGGAGTCTGAATTCTTCTTAATCTATTTAAGCACTCAATTGTACAGCAGCCCTTTGTCATTTTAGCGTGTTTGGATGTCTTTTTCCCATGTGAATGCACAATGCCAGATGCTGACCGCACATAAGTAGGAATGACCGTGGCAGCTTACATGCACAGTGAGGTAATTTATGTACAGTCTATCAACCCAAACAATGTTGTTTCATTTGGGATAAAGAACTCTATCACCTCAATTCTCAACTCAAAAATGTTATTGAGAAAAAGACATTTCTCTTTCTGCACAAAAAAGTGCTTCACAACCCAATAGGTAGCTATTTACAGCTTAAATAGCTGGGATACGTAGCTCTTGTTCAGAAATCATTTCATTCAGCAATTCTTTTCAATTGTGAAGTGATCTGACCTAGCCCAGGTCACGATCACCTGCCCATGGCATCAAACTCAAAGCAATTTGTCTGAGCACTTGCACACTGATGTGAAACTGGTGGTCTTTATCTAACTTTAAGGACAAATACTGGTCAGTGTGAGATTCAATACAAATATAATTTCATTTTGATACACCTGTATTGAAGAGTCACTAACTTTCACGTCTGGTTCGTTAGGTTTTAGAAAGTAATGCAAAAGAAATGAGAAATCTGATTACTGTAACAAATAATTAGTAATGGATTACTTTTTAAAAGTAACACTTAACAGAACAGATTGACAAGTCTAATCTAAAAATGTTGCATTCAGATTCTAACACTGCAGCACAGAAAAATGAACATTTTGTAAATACAAAAGATTTTTATATATGCAATGTGCTGACGCAATGATGGAATGTATTGCCACTGTGCACTAATGACAATTTATTAATGAATGTATTTACACCATTACACAAGTAACCACTGTTACTTTTTGTACTGCTCAAATATATTCATCTGAAGCTTGGAAATAATGAAAGTACATGAATAAGCTTGATGATAAAAGATTGAAACTGCTGAGTCGCTCTGTGGGCCTCTTGAGCAGCCGATTATACAAAAACAAGAGCTAGAGAGATGCGTCGTGAGCCCACTTTGATTATGCACCAGCCCACATCCTCCTCCTTAAGATCTTCAACACCAGTTCAACTGTGAGTCAAGGTTTCGCAGCTGAAGCCATAAAACAGAATACAATAGGGATAAGCACAGCGCTCGTCAATGTCCCTTTTCGTGAACCGACCAATCACAGCGTGGATGGGGCGGGACATTGAAAAAAGGTTGACGTGCCACATTCCACATGTCGCAATGTGCCAATCACAGTAGAGTTTTCTGTGATGAGTGTTTTCAGTCTTTCACTAGATACTAGTGTCTTCCACTTCCATAGTCCTTAACTGATTTTCACATCATAATTGCACACAAGGAGAAGGAGCACGCACACACACGCAGTATAAATATGTATGTAATACATTGTTAATAAACTCTGTTACTTGAACATTTTTCACTGTTCTCCTAAATTTCTGTGCGTGCTCCTAAATTTTTTCATTTAGGAGCACATGTACTCCTTGGGAAAAAAGTTAGCATAGAGCCCTGAGAATCCTGTTTTGTAGCTCAACACCAGACCTACTCATGTTAAATGTTGGAGGCTGTCACAAATCCTTCTCTTTTTTTTTAAAGCCATCATAGCAGGACTGGGAAATCCTGCATTTAAAGAACCGTCTAACCACCTCTGTAAGGCTGATTATTCAAGATCACCAGTGGTTTATAGTGTGAAGCTACCTAAATAAAGGCAGTCTGGGAATCTTCATTTGACGCTATTAGACAGGTCCCTGGGGTTACATTAGCTTGGATGTACCAATGGTAGACTGGGAGAAAATCTCACAAAACCCTGATGTATGCCTTTAACATTGTTCTTAATTTGTTGTTGGTGTTTAATAGCCTAAATGTGTCCGTCTTCTCTTTGTGGCAGCATGAACAGCTCGTTCAGTCATCCATAATTCTGCAATTTTCTCAGAGATGCTTCTGATATCATCTAAACAGTGAGGAGGCATTAAAATGCAGTGGTATCCACTATGTCTCTTCCAGTCACATGCTGTGGTGTGTGGGTGCCCACCTACTGAGGAGCGTGATGTTATTCAGACACTAAATAGCTCCCATGAGAGAACGGTTCAACTCACACAGCCTCTTCCACTTTTTCAACACCTATTAATCTTTGATTCCCTTTAATGCCATCTGTCACTAGCGATCAAATGGCTTCCTGCACATTCTGTCAAGTCCCTCCCTATTCAGGGGTGGTCGGAATGAACTCACCACTGATACTGCTCATGCCAGAGTTGGGGCTGTTGTACATACTCAGCTCGTCTGATCCTCTCTGCGGAAAAAAGACAAAGACAAGACAGTCAGGCACAGCTGTAAAATAATGGAAATAATGGTTGTGAAAACTATTTCCATTTTCTAGACAGGCCCTCAAAGACAACAATAAAAACAGAGGTCTCTGAAGACAGTTTAAAGTACCAGAAGGAGGGTAGAGGAGTAGGTGGAAAGGGACATAAAACAGCAGAAGAGTGGTCTGGCTCCTCCTGTTCTGGTGTGGGTTTAATCTTGCTGAATTTAAGATGTCAAGATGTGTCATTTCATCCTGAGCTATACTAGGTCCCAGAAGGCTTGCCGGAGCTGACGGGTGCCCTGTGCTCTTAAACCTGACTGATGGGATGAAGAGGAATCTGGCTAGGGACCCATTACACACACAACTTTATAATAGCTTCATACACCCCTCCCTGTTTCTGTCTGACTGAATTTGAACCAATTGTTCTTTTGTCACTAGCATTCTTTATGGTTACGATAAACTAGATGTTGCAGGCCCTGCTACAGCGACATGACACAAATAAATTGAAAGGGTAATAAAGTTGTCTGACATGGGCCAAAATGTGAGCACACAGTGCACAAGCTACAAGAATCCAAGAAATGATTTCTCTCCCAACAGCTGGCAACCCTCTCTGTTTTTTCTTTGACATTGAAATATTGATGAAATAAACAGGATGGCAAAGACCCACCATATCAGAGGAATCAGTATTTTATGACTGTTCCGTTTCCCTTCGAGAGAGAATGTTAACTTTATTTTGTGCAGACGGAAATGCAGCTGGCACTCAACAAATCAGGTTAGGTAGCCTGAACAACAATGCGCTTACACAAGGAAACCAGTTGGTTTGGTGATCAGCAAGGACACAAACCCTAACCATTTCATTAAAGCAAATCTAATGCTATGAAAGCACAAAACAAATATTTTAAAGAATTCTGATTGTTCTGGCATTAACATGAGGGTACAATGTCGAAAAAAGGAATTTATAATGAAATGTGTTCTAATCTTTATGGTATGTCTTTATATTTATTTCATGGATATTGATTGTGTTTGAAAGGGTTTCAAATACAGCATTATGGAAATGAACAGTCTAAGCCAGTTCTCCATGTTAGATTTTTCTTATTTTTGTAGTAGAATCTACTTTAAAGCCAAAAATGATATTCACTCAGATGTAGGACAGAGGGTCTTGTTAGAAGACACATTGATAAAAGTAACATCAAGAATGGTTTCTAAATGTTCTAGAAATGTTGATGTAAGAGCTGAATAAACTAGTCAATAGAATTGAAATTAATCAGCAAAATGTATATTTTATAACATATGTACATAGTATTTGTTCGGTTTTTTTATCGTTTGGATCAAAGCAAAAGCAACTATATTATGCCTACAACATCCAAAAAGCGATATAGCCAAATACTTACGGACAAATAGTGCCCAAGGCAACAACATAGGAAGGTAAATTGCAGCAGAAGCACACACTGTTCTCTACCATGCCTCTCTGAGGGAAATTCCCTGCTATTTAAAATGTAATATTTTTCATTATATATTCTTTATATTAGTATATTTAAATACATTATATTATAAAACATATGTAGTTATTTGTTCATATTCTATCCATAGTAGTTTTTTTATTGTTTGGATATGAACTTGTAAGTTTGTGCATGTACCTGTGTGTACGTAGCTCTGATATATTATTTTAAATGTGTTTTAATCCATGTGAAAAATGGCTGAATATGAATTATTATTTTTAATGCCCTTTTCTCAAAAATAACGTTTAAATAACGTTGATGACAGTCAACCTTTGGAAGAGCATATATCATAGAATATTTGGTGTAGAAAGATAATGTTGGTATCACCATAAAGCAGAGACTTTCCGCTTTACAGATATACAGAAAACTCAAAATGTGTTTCTGGGTCAAACTGACTCAAAATGATGGAGCAGGTCACATGTTAGATTGGCCTCGTCACCTCCAAGAAAATGGAGGAGAAACCTGCTCTGGCTGTGTCTGTCTGTCCTGAGCTTTATGATATGTCAGACAGAAAAGCCCATTTGTGAGAGCAGATTGGCCGATCACTGAATGTTGCTGGTGAGTGTTGTGTGCCTTTATCAACCTATGTGTTGTAAGCTTGTTGTTAGTTGTGTAGTCACCCCCTTAATGTAGCGTTAAGATATTGTTGTCATAGAAACAAAACGTGCGTGCACCGTTTTTTTCTCTCACCGCACAAGCGCTTCATACCAGCACCCTGCCAGTGCTTTTCTGCCACAAACAAAAAGCACTATATGGACACAGGTCCTAACTCTGTACTTAGCTGAAGCACCTTTGACAGCATTACAGCCTCGGGTCTTCTTTGGTATGACGCGACAAACTTTGCACACCTAGATTTGGGAACCATCTGCCATTCTTCTCTGCGGATCCTCTCAAGCTCTCTCAGGTTGACTGGGGACCGTCGGTGGACAGCCATTTTAGGTCTCTCCAGAGATGTTCAACTGGGTTGAAGTCCAGGCTCTGGCTGGGCCACTCAAGGACATTCACCGAGTTGTCCTGAAGCTACTCCTGCGTTCATGGCTGTGTGCTTAGGGTCATTGTCCTGTTGGGAGGTGAACCTTCAGCCCAGTCCAAGTACTCTGGACCAGGTTTTCATTAAGGATCTCTCTGTACTTTGCTCCGTTCAGCTTTCCATCAACTCTGACCAGTCCCCCAGTCTCAAAAACACCCACAGCATGATGCTGCCACAACCGTGCATTACTGTTGGCATGTTAACGTCATATTCAAATATTCAAGTTATTCATTGTGCATTTTAGTCATTTATTTCTGCAATAAAAGCAGGCAGCGTTTACACGCAGGAGACTCGCTCTCCCTCTCCAACACAGTCACAGACTCCCCTAACTAATTAACCATCGTTGTCCTAACTTAGTTAACTTCAGTTCCAGACAAAGATAACAGCGAGTCGATCATACAGAGGTGGCTCAGTTTCTGGAGGGCAGATGGAAACAAACTTCTATCCTTTGCAAAACTATGTCACAAAATGATTGCTACTTAAGGCAGCAGTACCACAAATCTATCCCTTCACCTAAAACAGCGCCGTGCAAAATGAAGACTGCATAAAACTATATAAAAAATAATGTACAAGTGCCACAAGATGACAGCAGCTACATTTGAAGTTTATGGGATTAAAGTGCTCTGTCGCTCAAATCGGATTCCAGAGTGTCCATGTATGAGTGTGGATCTGAAGGGAAAAAAACTTATGGGACTTAGGAATCTGTAAGTGACCAGTAGCTGATTTTTATCAGAGCTGCAACGATTAGTCAATCAAAAGATAATGAATTGCTATCGCTAATCGCAACAAGTTCATTTTTCAAGCAAAAATGTTCAACATTTGCTGGATCCAGCTTCTTGTGAGGATTTGTCTTTGGGTTTTGGACTGTTGGTCGGACAAAAGAAGCAATCTGAAGACATCACTTTGGGCTCTGGGAAATTGATGATCGTTTTTCACAATTATTTGACATTTTATAGACGATTAATCGTGAAAATAATCGGCAGGTTAATCGATAATGCAAATTATCGTTAGTTGGAGCCCCAATAAACATACAATCTACTGTGATGTAGGCTACCACGCGATCAAATATAGAGCATTATTGATGATCTTCTTATACCATGTTGGTTTCGCACATGCTACGGATGTAGCGCCTTTTTAAGCCACTCATATTTGAAAGCAGCCGCGAGTGAAGTTCGTCTCTGTGGCCCCAGAACTGAAGCGTCTGTGTATGAGAGTGCGTGTGTGATTGTGTGTGAGACAGAGAGATTGGGTGTGTGTCTGACAGTAGTAAACTCACAGTATCTCAGACACCAATAATTTAATGCGTCAGAAAAGGTGAATCAGCCTCAGGTCAACAAAGATTTGCGTATGTAGGTAAAGCTTAGTATTGTGTCTTTTATTATTTATTATTTTATTCACATAAAAATGTTTTTGGATGGCCTTGTCAATGTCCTGTTCCTAGTTGAAATGATGAAGTGCTTCATACTCAAAAAACCTTTGAGTCTCTCTGAATGAATGTCAAATATTAAATAATAGGTGCCATTTGTTTTCAATTGTCACTCCTAAAGCCGATGCAACAAGCTATTAAACCAATGTAATCATACAATACAATCAATTACTTATTTACATAGATGTATATATCTGACCACCTTTTCTGAAAATGATTAAATAATAAAAAAACCGCATTGTTGGTATTAACAGCATAATGCAGTAACTTAAAGACGGCAAAACAGGAGCAGATCAGAAAACAAGGAGGGTTCATTTTCATACTAAAACATAATCAAACAGAGTATCAGACTATGCCCTTGCCCTATTAGTGGGGGCAAGGGCAAAAATGCCCCAAGAAATCTCAGATTTGCCCCTAAAGACCGTGATCAAGGGGCAAAAACTTCCCCCAGATTTGGAGAAAAAAAGAGAAGATATTTACCAGTGTAGTCCAATATCCTAATCCTACATTATTTCATTTTTATTCAGTTCATTTAATTTCCATTTCTGTCTCAGACAGGAGGCACCGCGCTGTGGGGCTCCGTGGCTGGATTGCGCTAGACCAAGCTTCGGCGTCTGTTCTATTTTCTCCGCGACCGAATCTGGCACAAAAACACACTGATAATCTATTATATACTATATTAATGATATATTATATATGATATAAATGATCTGATTCTGATAAATTATAAAATATGCCTCCTGCTTGCCAACTCTTTTGATTTTTCTGCCGCTCTCTCACTGTTCTCCTGGAGTTTCAATTTCCCCGATTTTTCCCCCCTATAAAATTTCAAAATCTTCCCATCCATTATATTTATTAGAAATAGTATATATATATATACACATATATAT
>LKNJ01005279.1:0-24458 GCA_002120245.1 Maccullochella peelii
TAACCTGCAGTGCACACCTTCTAATGTCCTATTGTCCCGACAGGACTTATATCCAGAGCTGACCACTTCAGGTCCACATCTGCACTCAGTGAGGTTGTGATCGCATCTTGACTCCTCTGACTCTCCAACAAAAAAAAAAAGATGCAGAACAGGACTGAGGAGTTCGGAGCTCAGCTGCCTCTCTTTGTTCCAGCCAGCAGCTCTCAGCAACGTCTGTTCAGGAAGAGCACCACCTACCTGGCTAAGATCGCTGTCGTCCTCCAAGACGCTCCGGGCAAGATGCTCACTTTTATTCAGGTACGAAAGAGTCAAGTTGTTTTCAATACCTATGTTTAAGAATAATGTCACATGACGTACAACTTGTCCTTTCAAAAGCCTCTAATTTATTCTCAACTTGATGTTTTGCAGTTGATGGACAGACTGTCACCATTAATTTCTGAAGACAGAAAATCTGTTGAGAACAACATCAGAGTCTGTTTATCAACCAACAAATGTTTTGTCAAGGTAAGTTTTTTTTGTTGTTTTTTTTAATTCCAAAACTTTTGATATTACAAAGGGACATATTCATTATTTTATTAAAGGATCAACTCAACCTCTGTCTCTAAAAACCCTGTGTTGTATTTTTCAGGTTCCAGTGGTTCCAGATTCGCTGGACAGTAAGAGAAACTACTGGAAACTGGACCCCAGTCAGATCACAGCAAAGATGGTACGTCGTCACTTCAAGGGAATCCTGCAGCTCTTCCCTGAGTTGGCCTCCAAAGTGGAAACGGAGAACACGAGCAGACCATCAGAGCGCAGGTCAGCTCTCCGCTCTCCTGAACCTGCAGCCTGCAAAGCTGTTCAGATCAGATGTGAGGTGAAGTTCAGCAGTCCTTTCTCCATCGAATCCCTCCTGAAGAGAGACGGTCCCTGCGCTCAGGCCTCCAGAGCTTCTCCTCTGTCCAGCGTGCCGGTCAGAGTGGAGCAGCAGCCTCGGCCCACACGCGGACACACAGCTGGGACAAAGAGGAGCTTCAGCTGGGACTCTGATGAGCCTCTCTTCCTTCAAGCTTCAGCTGGAAGTTCCCCCAGCTGCTCAACAGGGGGCAGCACACACCATGGACTCACTTCTGATGGAGCTGCTAAGCCCATCGAGAGGATGCATGTGTGCACTGAGCCCTCATTCCCCGTCTACACAAGAGGCTTTGCTGCACCGTTTTTCACCAGCCCACACAGCAGTTACATCGCTTACTCTGTACCATCATTTACCCATGATGGTCTCCGTTTTCGTTTGTAATTTTTTTTTTCGTACTTCAAAACTGCACTTTTGTTTTTCAGTGGAACTTATACTAAAGAGATTTTTTTTTTTTCCCCTTTAAAATCAGTCGCGCATTTCAAATCGCACAAGGCCTTTTAAATGGTCTCATGTGTCATAAATATTTCTTTTCTGTGTGGCTTTATTTTGTTGTCCGATAAAATAGACTTTCATATCTCCTGAAGTTCTACTTGTTATAGGCTCAGTGAGAGAAAATACTTGAATTATGTGTGTAATATGGTTACTCTGACTTTTTTTACGTGGTTTCTTTTGTGTTTGAGGTCAGCATAGTATTTCAAAGTTTATCCAGAAATACAATAATTGTCAACACACTCCCTTGTATCAAACTCAAAACGATTAAAGGTGTTTCTTCTGCAATCGGGTACTTCCGTCCAACATTTTATGTGACGTTTAATATGATTTTTATCCTAATCTCACCTGAAAATCCAGGTCATGCCACGTTTAGGGTGTAAAGAGATTCACGCCATGGTTACACGCATCAAAAACCACAAACCATATTAACCGTGCAAGTTAGCTGCAGTTAAATTTGAAATTTAAACCTTGTTCCCCTGAGGCCACAGTCACCCTATTTAGTGAGTGACATAATACAGAGTTGACTAACCACGGTGGCAAGGTTAAGTTAAGCAAATATGTAATAGATGAAATCTGTTTGCTCTATTTGCAGCACATCTGCACCACATGATACATTGTCTGGATCTTAACCTACTTAGTCCATCTGAACACTTTCAGTACAGTTCACCTTGAAAGTTACTTCAAGGTCCACCTATTATAGTCTACTAATAATAGGTGGACATTTCATAATGATTATTTAGGATTTTGTGAAGCCAAGCAGTGTTTTCTTCTCAGCAAGAAAAGTGCACAGTAAAGGTCAAGTGTGCATTAACTAAATGTGAAGGCTGATGGATGGATTTGCAAATGCAGTAACTTTGTAGAAGTTGGGAGAATGGGAGTGTCTCGCTTTCCTTCACCACATCTTGCTGTCAGGTCACTGGGAAGTCATGAACACATGCGAGATAGGAGTTAATTGTGTCTCACTCACTCAAGACATTTGAACTTCACGAACAGGCTTCGTAGCAAGTGGTAAGGAAATGGAGTACCTGATAAGCCAGGAACACACTAGAAGACTTATAAAATCCTGTCAGACTGAAGAATGCACTTACCCAGTTTTTTTATTTTTTTTTATTTTTTTTTTTAGGTTTACATCTACATTCAGAGTTATGTTGTCCAGCAAGTCAAACCACAGGTTCACATAAAAGTGTGTCAAATTCTTCTTATTCCACGCGTAGAAGTCAAACCTTTAATCTAACAGTGAGAGTCTAAACGGCTGGAGGCTCAACTTGGACGCACTAGATTTCAATCAAAAGATATTGTTTACAAGATAATACAGTGGAAATTCTCCACCATGTCAAATCTCAGTCGCCAAAGCTAACTGGTGATAATTTAGTGTGTTTCCAATTTTGAAATGCTTATGCTTATGAAACATATCTCAAAAGACTGAGTGATCTGAGGTCAAGTTAAAATGTTAATTATTCATTTTATCCCCCCGAACTGACAGCCCTTATCAAGGTCAGGAATTTCTTGCAGATAACATCAGAGCATGTGAGTCTTGTACTCGAAGGCAAACCCAGGGAGCTATGTCACGAGACAAGAACTTGGGAGGGCAAGGAAGAGGAGTTGGTTGAGCTCAGCATTTGGCATCGCATGCCCACGACATACTTCCACCCTGTGGGATTACTGGTGGACGACCTAGATTGCCACGCTGCCCTCCATTTTTTCTTTTTTTTTCCTCCCTCCCTCTGCTGACTGGTCAACAGAGATTACACTCAGAGCAGAGCCTGGCAGTCAGACAGAACGGCTGAGCATGTGACAGACTGAGGGATAGGAGACAAAAAAATCTTTTCTTTCCTTTTTCTTCACTGCTTCTCATTTTCATCTCCTCTACTGTATTCCTTATGCTTTTGTGTCATTTACACATCACCTTTTATCCTCCAGAGCAGCATCTTAAGTGATATTTTATTAAGTCCTGTCCTGGGATGAAAAGGGCTTTAGCAGCAACTGCTTTGTTTTGAATGTTTTTGACTGTGACAAACAGCATTTCATAGAAGTGTTGAGAAAATGATACCATGAGATTGAGTTGACACAATTTCCTTTAATTGCACAATCAGAGGAAACTGGAGCTTGTCTGTCTATATGTCTACTGTTAAGGATTAACTTCAGTTGCTGGTTTGTATTTACTGATTGTGTAAACTGGTTCAAGCATTAATCCCCCTGAATGCTGTATTGTGCAGAGGATCCTCACTGTATTTGCTGTACAGGCCAGTATTGCTCTGGATGTCACAGATTTCCTGTGCACCTGTGTGTGTGTGTGTGTGTTTATGTTACTCTGTTTTCTATTCTCACAAATCCTTAACCCAAAATCTAACTTTAGCCCAGCTGCAGTTCTCATGTTAGTCCTCACCCCTGAACCAAAATATCCCTCTCCTTTCAAGTAGGAATTTTGGGTCAATAACACGAGCACATGCACAGTGATGTTTAAATGTTTTGATGCTGTTTTTTTTTTTGATGACTTGTTGCAGTAATAAAGTTTCAGTTGCAATAGAATTTGCCTGATCACCTTTGGCCCTTGCCTCCCAGCATGACCTATTGTATGAGCGCGTGTGTGTTTGTGTATGTGCAGGCTAATCAGTTGCATGTAGGCCAGGAGACATCATGGGAGCCTGCTGCACTGAGGACAAATGCACTAAAATTAGCCCTCAAACTTCCATTTCCTCCCATTTGACAGTGGAGTCTCTCCAGTAAATGAAAACAACATCTTGCTGTCATCATTACTTAATGTCTCATGCTTTGTGCTGATCACACACCTTTGGGAATACAGTAACCCTAGCCCTAACCCTATAAGTAATGTACTTAGCCTAGTTACGTCACACCACTGGTAACACCATAAGAAATACAAACACCATAAAGAAAGTTTAATGTAAAACCAGGTGTCACTGAAATATTATACAGTGTCTGCCTATAAGAGTAAACTACTACAGGTATGTTGTGTTGATTTTTCTTAAAGGTACAGTAGATTATACATTCTTAATCTGAAATCCAGCGCATCAGCTCACCGAACTCCCTGTACTCATGCAGTAATGTTCTGATTTAGTAGCCTACTGGAGGTGTCCTAGAGGTGTGGCACTCGGACGTAAGAGGATAAACAATCACCACGTTGACGTCTGTTCACAACAAACAACAATCGGGGCAGTCACGTCGCGCTCGTCTTCCTCGTCCCTGCAACGCCCTGAACCGCCCACAGCAGCTGTGTCATCCTGAAACGACTGTATCATCATTACAGCCCGCGCATTCAGCCTGGGGCCCTGTGCTGCGTTCACGTGCTGCACATAAAAAAACGGGGTTTGACAGAGTCAGCCCTGTTTTGGAAGTTAAACCTGGAAGTTAAACAAAGTGAAAACAATCTACATTCTAGGACCACAAATAAACATTTTATGAAATGCATAGGATTCTGAACTAAATCATGTGGCAGTATATCCTTTTGAATGTTTATAATCTCTGTTACCTTCATTGTCCATGATATCTGGCCCATCAACATCACATTTCTCCATCAGAAATGTACCAGTTTTCATTTACTTTTACTTAAGTAGCCTACTTAAGAACTACTTTGAGGTACTTACTTTACTTGAGTTTTTTTCATGCTACTTTATACTTCTACCCCATTGCATTTCAGAGGGAAATATTGTACTTTTTATTCAATTCCATTTTTCTTCTTCTTCTTTTTGTTTATCCAACTAATTTTTCACTATTAACAACAACTCAGACAGTGAAGTAAGCAACATAATGTCACAGTTCTCCAATTTTGTGTCCAACTTTTCCCAAAACAAACTGTCAATCATTGAAAATATGGTACATTATTCACTCCATGGAGCAGTACAATGTGGTTTAGCCTGCAGAGTTAATCAACTGTAAGTTTTCCTTGGCTGTGAATGAATCTGTAACTTTGAGGACACATGCTCAGTCAAAACATACTTCACACACGCTCAGCCATGCAATAGTCTCCTTCCAAAGCCCCACATGCCCTCTCTGTAACCCGTCAGATATATTTTATAATAATAGTTAAAACATTTTTGAAAATACGTTAATTTGCTTTAATGTTACTGAACTTCCTGAAGTTTCCGCTAGTTGCCTGGCAACTTCACGGTGACAAAAAGACTGCAAGCATTGTAGGTGCTGGTAGGTGGATTTTTTTACCTTCAGACATGTTACCTTTATTTCTACTGATGCCCCCTCTCCCCTCATCCACAACATACCATCATCCTTTATATCTATTTCATCTGACACCCCCTCACCCCCACCCCAATAATCCAAACAGCTGTGTCCACTGTTTACATACTGTATAAACCCTGTTGTTCCGCAGTACATCAACTAATTTTCCTCTGTGGAGGACGAGTGAAAACAGAGTCCCACCTGCGACACAGCAGGGGCTGTTATCAGTTTTCCCTCTGTAGGCCTATATCACAGGACACAGACCATCCTTATATTACATCCAGGAAGAAGCCCATTACCAAGATTAGGTTGTTGATTTCACTATTAGGTTCCAATAATTCCAGTCAACTTGATAGGAACTTAATCTAGCTGTGGATTGAACGTCCAGTCGATATTCCATTGAGTTCATATCTCTGTAGTTAAGTTTGAATCTAACACGGTGCAGTCTCACCCACCAGCTAATGTCCTGTCATCCTGACCTCACATATTTTCCTCAGGAATCAAAACAGAGGCTGGTTAGGTGCAGTTTCCACTTTAGTAACTGGTCCAACTTTATCTGCACAGGCTGGAATGTGTTGCCCCTGCCAGGTCTAAATGCAGAAAAATGACTTTGTAATTAGGTGGGATTTTCACATGCATGAAAAAGCAACATATGGAAGGTAAGCTGGTTTAATGTCACAGGCACAATTAAACAACAGCATCAATTTGTTGACAATGTAACCAAATTAAATATTCATCTCATCAGTATTCATCTATGCTATTCCTGGCCTATGCCAAGCCTGCACACAGCTACAGCAGAGTAGTACAGATCTACACATGGCACTGTGTTAAAACCCACTGAGAGTGCTACTTCAGCTTTGTTCTTGTGTGTCTGTGTCATCAGTACCCACTGTGCCTTGGCATGTTTACTGTGTCTAAAATTGGTGCTGGTGATAAAGATATTAGCGCTACAATGGAGAACTTGATGAACAGTGACTGTGCCTCTGGGAGAATTAGGTTAGCTCAAGTCCACTCACTGTTTATCTTCTTTTCTTATGCAACACAGAATGCGCTCAGTCAGATGCATGCTGGTCACTCATATAACCACCATCGAAGGGGTTATATGCATAGCTGGATGGCAACGTTTCACTTTTTGATTCATGGAATTTTGGACAACTATGCACATCAGATTGTCAATTGAATGCATTGTACATAATCATTTTTATTCAGTTAGGCAGTATGAAAACATGAAAGAATACGCTTTGATTTGTTACTTGTCTTGTTCCTTTGCCTTTTCTAGAAAAGGCAGAAGGTTGTTCATGCCTTTTTATGATACGGTCTTTGATAATTACACAGACTTGTTTGTCTCACTGCTTTGAGAATGGGTCAGCTGACTGTCAGTGTGGTTATGTGTCTCTTAACTGCTTTCATTAAAACAACTAAGTCTGATAAACAACTCTGATAACAATTAAAAAGACTGATCTCTTTTCTTTATCATGGTTTACATATTTTTCGAGATTATACCGTCTGCACTGGACAGGAGGAGAAAATCAGTCAACAGTAAAGTCCTAAGGAAAGTGTTCACATTATGTGTTTTGTGTCCAGTTAGTTCAACCTTTGCCTCCAGGAGCTCACAGTCCAAACAAACAATGTTATTAAGGCTTTACTATTTAATGATGACTGTTGTACATCAACATTTACCCAGCCTGGTTGGTCACTCAGTAACAACCTTATCAACATCAAGAGAAAATAGGACAGTCTTATCATAGCAGTTACTGCACCTTATTGAGATAATCAATATAGAATATAGGTCAGGCTGAGAATAATTTCACATCAGGTACTGAAACCACCACTGCTAGTAAACATACTTTACTGCCAAATAAAAATCCACAGAGTTTGTCTTTTGACCTATAGTAAAGCAATAATTATATGCTGCATGAATTCATAAAACTCCTTGGTGCTGGCTGCTGGGCAGTAAATCTCTCTTTCTACGATTGATAACTACAAAATACGCTAACATGCTGAAGTGGCTTACAATAATCATTACCTGTGAAAGGAACGAAATATGTCTTAAGATAATCATAAATAAATTTGACATGATAGAAAACATGGGATGTATGTTTGAGACATTTTCTTTAGTTTTTAAAGGTAGTTTTTAATAGTCAGACATTTGGGGACATACACTTCTTTACTGTCTTGCTGAAAGTTAGATGGGAAGATCAATACTTTTGTCAAATCTGTCTGTAAAATGTGAAGCTGGAGCCAGGAAATTGTTAGCTAATGAAAAGGCGAAACAGCTAGCCTGGCGTTTACCTTGGTTTTTATACATGTTAAACAAATGACATATAATGTGTTAATTGGTGAGCTTTAGAGGTGGTAGGTATCTTCAGACAGAGCCAAGCTATCTGTTTCCCCCTGTTTGCAGTATTTATGCTTAGCTAAGCTAACCGGTTTGCTATAGCTTAATATTTAACAGACATACATGAGAGTTTTAACAAGCAACAAAACTGGGCCACAAACTGCTTGTAATGATTTATCCAAACACCACAGGTAACCATGGAAAGTAACTTTTCAACTTATTTGTTCATTTCACCGAAAGTTTGTAAAGATTTACCACTGACATCTACAGACACTGTAAATGCCACAACAATAGTGTTGAATACACAATGCAGGCGTACCTTACCCAAACTTACATCACCTTACAGACCTTTTACTATACGTGACCTCAGACACATTTCATGCAATGTGTGTCTGAATCACCCATTCTTGTTACAAGTCTGTTGCATCACTGTGGTTGTCATGACTGGTTGAGTCTGCCTTAGAGGAGGGCCACACTAAGACTCTGGGATGGGCGTGTGTATTGCATAGAGGTGAGTCAGATGTCAGGAAACAGCCCATAATCATATAGTGTAAATACATTTGCTGTATTCAACAGTAGTCAGTGACATGGATGAGCTTTGACCTTCAGTGCTACATATTCTGTCTTTTATTATCTGCTCTGTTTGCAGTGAACAGCAGGGCATTGTGGTCATGAACTAGAGACCAAACACACTTCAACTGGGTGACCCCTGACTGGCATACAACAGAGAGACGATACAGAGGACAGGAGACTACTATTAGATGTACAATATAGGCCTACTGTATTAGTGGAAGAGGCAGAAGGAGAAGAAGAAAAAAGGAACAAGACAAATGAACGACACAAAAATCAGCATCTAATTTGCTCTAATGTTCCTTGAAGATTTCAATACTCCAGAGTTATACAGTATATTCCTGTTTTAGTCTTTCTGTTTATGACAGGCCTTATGTGCCGTGTCCTCACACCACCTCATCTAATGATTTATTTCTCTTTACTGAACACCAAGCTCCCAAAAATCCCAAAGTCAAGAAAGTGAAAATAAGACAACACAATAAGACTAAATCAATAAGAAGTTACAATACACATAATGGGTGAAGTGGTGAAGCCCAAATCTGAGGACCTCAGGAGCTCTGGCCTGGTTTTATATGCCTTGTAAAGGCTGCCAGCTGCTGCCACAAACTCTGCAACCAGCCAGGTGAATGTCCACTGGTTTTTATCAAGCACTGAGACACTCTGCAACCCACACATGCTGCACTACATCTCTCACAGTTGGCTAGCCAGCAAATGCAGTCTTTGTTTCACAATGATAGCTGGACAGGAACGGAGGAGTCACTCACACATACGTGCAGATACTCACTTTGTAGTGTTTTTATAAATGGCCAGATATGTAAGAATATTTCTTCAGTATTGTCCCCCATGTTTTGCAGTGAAATTAGCAGAGTGGTTATATTTTTCCCCTCCAATGCGCCTATTGTCCGATGTGTTCCTATTGAGGGCCTCACATTACAAGCCCACAGTGCGGCTATTGTATCTTGACAAGGACCTTTCACACACTCATTGCCAATACTAGCACTTATTGGCAGATTCACAGTGTAACAGTCAGACTCCTGCAGGTGTGGAAATTTCCATGCAGAGCAAGTAAGTGAAACAAATGGATCTGGACTCACACACAACATGCTTATACGATGCAGAAGCCTGCATGTATATACACACACACCCCTGTGTGCTGTTATAAGGTGTCAAAACACATAGAGGCCATTCAACACAGGAATTACTCAGATTAGATATCTATTTGAAGTCACTTGTAGAGTACTTGCAACAGATAACGTCTTTCATGCCTTCCCTCAAAGTAACATAAGTACACCAGCTCATACAGGAACAAACTGTCTCTGTTGTGGTATTAATTATTGCATCTGTAGGACAAGCTAACTTTGATTAGACAATAGCAGTGTGCTATCAAGGAAAAGCGGGTTGATCCAAGAAGAGGGAAGGGCTTCCCTTTGTACAGACTTATCTCCGCTTGGCCTCAAATCAAGGCTGCAGGCCTGGCTGCATTCCTAGCCCCTCAGCCTCATACAGCCACAGCCAAACCCATCTTAAAAATGTCAGCTTTTGGGATTGCCAGACCGTAAAAAACACCGTTATGACTTCCAGTCCTCAGTCAGTGTGAGATGAATTAGTTTACAGTAGACTGATGTAAAAAGACAAGCAGCCATGCCAAGATTCCTGTCCACACCCTGTCAGTTTGTAGCAGAGAGCAGGAGCTCTGTTACACCAAGGTAATTACCACCTCAGCGTGAAAGTTAACTATCAAATGTGTCACATCAGAAGGTGTAATGATAGCACAACGACACACAAAGGGGTGTTACAGAATAATGAAATGAAATTTGCTGTTTTGTCAGCAGCACCCATGTGAAAAAACAACCACCACACCCCATAGTAAATATTACAAAAAACAGAAAAGCAAATGTGAGCCCTTGGAAAAGTCATGGAAGTCACCATGAAGCGACAATAAATTAATAAAGTAGTAATAAAGTATCACAGGCAATTTGGTAACACTTCACCCATGACTCGCTGTCATCAGCTTCTTCATCATGCAGCCGCTGGAAAGCTGCTATATCAACCCCACAGCTGCTGTTGCCCAATGGAGAGAGCAGCGGGGAAAGTGGGCCGGGCCGCACCCCCCCAAGGCTTTATAAAATTCCCTCAAACATCCGCCTTGCGGCGCACGTTATAAACAAAGCGACGCTTCTGACACTGCAACAACTGTTTGAAAAGAGCGAGAGAACCATTTTTTTTTGGGGAGTGTTCATCTCAGGACAATCAGAAGTTAAACCAACAGGTAGGTTCCTGCTTCAAATAATTAACTTACTTTATTGTTTTCATTATTTTATAAGGAGCTGGGCGCTTACTTTGTTTGTTCGCTGAGCAAAGGCAGATTTTTTTGCGTATATCAAGGAAATGAAAAACATGCATTTTTGCATGTACACATACTTTTTGGGAGGGCATTTTATACGTTTTTGTATATTTATAAAATTATGCGACATGCTATTTTAGAGTAGGCTAAGGGAGGGCACTCCCCTGTGCAAACAGGTAGAGGAACTTAGAGCAACATGCTTTTCACACGTGACACTAGAACCACACACACACACACACACAAGCAGGATGTTGCAAATATTATGAGAGCAGTAACTGCAAAACAAATCCTCTTTGCTTTCTAGCCTTGATATTAAGAAAACAAACAAAAACATGCTTGAGAATGGCGGCGGGGGGTGGTGCTTGCAACTGGCTAAATCAAAATATGACAAATGTTTATTAAGTTAAGGACTTAATGGCAATTTGCCAAATCCCCCATGGGTTGCTATAAACAAGCTAAAACACTACATCCTGACCTTTCAGGCTGTGTTTACTTTTCCAGCTAATTCTAGTGTTGAGATATGTCGCAAAATCCAGTCTTCAATCCCGCCTAAAAGAGGATGGACCTGATCTCAGAAGATCTGTTGAGCTGTGGTGATACAGGAGGATCCATCAGCTGCTTGAACCACTGATGGTGTCAGTGGCTGTTTTGAGCCAGGATCCCCTGAAAGCAACCTGACCCCCACTCACCAGCTTACTGTAGTGTGGAGACCCCCCCACATTGTGATATCTTTTACTATTGAAAATGTAGGTCTGTGTCAGCTTAGTCCAGCAGGCCTGCTGCTGCTGCGCTGATATTTCAGAACCAGGGATTTGACAGATTAAGCGAGTTCCCAAAGATTAGGGAAGCAATCATTGTTTCTGCAGATGGATGCCGCAGTCTCGTGGATTTAAAACTACATGGAGGCAATGGAGGAAGGACGGACTAGAACCGAGGCTTGCTGTCCAAATCTAATCAGTACATATGTTTCTCTCTCACTCAGCGAACAGAGAAAAAGTCTGAGCTCATGCTGTTTTGTAACTGGGATGTTATGGCTTAAAGCAGTGTGTTGTACCTCTGGATTTGCTGTGGAAAACCAGCACTAATGTGTTATGTCAGCCTGCATCAGTGTTGTTGTTGTTTTCCCTCTGAAGCTCAAACCACATTATCTCGCTGTCAAGTGAAAACACTGGATTTCCAAAAAGTCTACTTTTCAGCAGTCACCACATAAAACCTAATCATGAGAATTATGGTTATTGTCAAAGCTTGAAAGAGTAATGGATTATCAATTGGATGATAAGAGCAGAATAATATAGTCATATAAAGGCTTTTTTGTAGCATATACTGTCATGGAACCTTCAGTCAACAAATTAAATCTTGTTTCAGAAAGAGTGAAACCGTACCGGCCAGTATTTCACTAAAAATGATAGAGTTTGTGTTCTTTGTCATGCAGCTGATCTTGAGCAACACATTTCGGGTCATCCCGAGCCTATATCCTCCCACTGTTTCCTGTTCATGATTGCATAACACAGTCTTGCTTCTGCCAGGCCTAAGCTGATTCACTGAATAGTGAAACAGCTTTGGCCAGTGACACCAAGCCAGTTTGGAGTGAAGCCAGTTTAAAGAAAGCCCCCTGCTGCAGCAGCAACATAAAATCCCTGTGAGAGAAAGATGCACTGCAAAAACATCACTTCCCTTTTGATATTTTGTTTCTGCAAATCTGAGAAACAACATAAGACTCTTCTTTTCATTCTTTGTTTTCATATCATTTATATGTATGATTAAAATTTAGCAATTTTTTTTTTCTGTGCCAATCACTGACATACATTTATGAAATTAATTTGACAAATCTTTACATAAGAAATGTCCAGACTGCAGCACTCGTATCTCATTGCTTGGAATGAGGATCCTGTGGGGTTAAACTAACACACCTCCCTCCCTCCTCTCCTGGCCAGGTGAAACATTAGCCCAGCAAGGCGAATGGTTCGAGGCACACCGCTGGTGTAAACAGCAGGTGACCTAGTTGTCTCAGCCTGCTGCCGTGCCAGGCTCTCTCCCTGCTGCCAGCCTGCTAACAGGTGTCCAAATACAGAGGAAGTGAACACTTGTGTGTTTGTTAATAAGCTCTCTGGGCTGGTTTTACGCAGCCTTGTTTACAAATAGGCTTCAAAATAGGCTTAGAGGATTCCCCTATGTTGATGCAGGAACTGATTTTTCCCGTTTTCTAATCTGAAACGCCCTGAGTTGTTTCATGCCTTCTCTCACATGGCTGTGGAATCTCAACGGGGGCTAATTTCTTGTCCCCTTCAACAAAGCTCCCGCAGTGTGATGGTGGCCATGTTTTTGAAGGCCTCAGCAGAAAAATGAACCTGTTGTTTGATACTCCTCTTCCTCTGTGCTATTGTGAGATCCGGCTGTGTCCGGTCTCTGTTCTCCCAGTCAGAGGAGCATGTGTGTACGTGTGTGTGTGTGTGTGTGTGTGTGTGTGTCCTGGGCATATACTGCCAGACAACCTTCATCTCCACATTTGAAATGTAATGAATCCTTTCCCCTAAATCACCACCTCTGACGGCCACACTGCAACCCTGTAGGTTGATGCTGATTAGTTTCCTGCTGTGGCTGTATACAAAGACAAACAGAAAGGCAGAGAGCACAAAACAGATGGAAGGGGCAAACATAGAGACTGCAACCAAGCAGAAACCAAGACAAACAGAGAGAGCACTTCCAGAGTGACAGAATGCACAGAGCTAGAAAGCCAGCAGAGGGATGAAAAGAGGCTGGGATGTATTGATGAGAACTAGGGCGTCCGTTGCTTCCTGTGTATGTATGTGTGTGTATCTATGTGCGGGTCAGTGAGAAGGTGGAGAGAGGGGGGCAGGACCCTGGCTCTCAGGAGCCCCCGGTGCCAGTGGACAAAGAGCCCTCTTAACTGGCTAATTTGATTTGCATGCAGAGCCACAGCCTGCCCGCTCTCCTCCAACACAGCATCATGATCCACAGCACAAGCAGACGCCTGGCTTCTCTTCACACTCCCCCTTTCTTTTCTTTAGTTTTCTCCCTGCCTTTCTCTCTTTCTGTTTCTCTATCCCTTTCTTCTTCTTTCTCTTGAATCTTTCTTGTTGAACAGGACGTTGGTGTTCTTATTTGAAATATACTCCCAGTCTTGAAACTGTTATAATGGGACGGACTGCTTCAGTTTTCAGTTCTGTGGGTAATCAACTCAGGTTGTCTGTGAGACTTTCTCTTTGTGTGTCTCCTCATCAGTCTGTCTTTGTGTCTCTGCTGTGGGTGGTACACAGGTGTGGCTCGGCCCATTATGTGGTCCGCATGTTAGTGGAGATAACAGCACCAGTCTCTGCATGTTCCTGTGTCTGTACGTGTGTGCGTGTGTGTGTGATCAGGTCTGTAGTAGTCTCTTTTTATTCGCTTTGTGTAGATAAGAAACACACCCCACCCCAAAGTTCAAACAATCTGTCCTTTTATTGTCTGTAAGTCAGCCTCCTATAGCCCGCCAACCTTTGCCACGCCTTTTTTAAAGGTAACATCTTAGTTAACTGAAAAGAACACACAGGTATGTTGTAGAATATGAGAATGCCACATATTTAAACAAACCTTTTCCCCACACATTATCCAAACACATCTGTCCTTTCACAACCTCTGAAAGACAGGTTGAACCAGTCACTCACTAACTATTCTGATCTCTCTGGCGTGCAGGCTCTGCAGCTCTTTGAAATGGATGAAATCCAGGTTGTTGAATCCAAACCCCTGCTGGTTGACAGGGAACTGCCGGTATGTACTCTGAACAGAGCCAAGTCAAATAGAGTTTACGTAGTACTATATTGCTCAGCTTTGTATGATTTATACCTGACAAGTTGCTTGTGTGTGGTTCATTAGTACATCTGTGGTTTAATCTGATTGCTGCATATAAGAATGAATGAATGAATACCACAGGTGCCATTGATGATTATAATGATGATTATAATGATTATAAATTACTTACTGTATAACCCCCTGATCATTTCTGACATTGTTTTGTCAAAAAGCCATCAAAGTAATATAGAACATATTTTGAAGGTTCATTATTTTGGTAATAAAAAATAGTTCAACTATATAGTGAAAAAGATTTTCTAAGGAAAATACACAATGAAATGCCTCCCAGTAGATATATGGATTTATGAGTCATAGTTCTTTCAAATAGTAAGAACTCAGACAGCACTTAGTAATAGAAATTGTAGTAAGTGTAGCAGTTCATTAGAAAACAGAAAGACTTTTTTAAAATGCATAATCTCTAGCAATTCATAATTGTGGACCTGGATTTGGATCTGCACCATAATATTAATAATATTAAACACCACACTAACGAATAAACAGACAAATAAATGGGACTGAAAGCATAATCCCCTTATCAATACAAATACTGTTCAATCACTGATCAGTTGTCCTTTGTCCTCATTACTATACTCTATTATTATTATGACAAAGGTCATATGGATGTGAAAATACGTTCAGTGACAGGATGACGCCCTCAGGATATTAGATTATAGCATATAACACTGTAATTGCATTAGTTCTATATTTTATTTACTCTGTTCTTTCCTTGCAGGGCCTGAGAGAGGCTGTGCAGCAGCTCGTTATCAAGGTACGTTCGCAGACACAAGAAATAAGATCCAGCATTTATTATTCCCACCAGTTGTAAACTCAGCTTTATTATTTGAAGCTGGTGTTGACAGTTGATGTCAATTACTGTTTGTATACACCAACGGTTTTTATCCTACATCTTCTGATTTTAGCTTGTCTGGTACCATCTAGTGGTTGATAAGAAGAAATACTCTGCTGCTAATCAACATAGCAGTGCCTCATCTGTCTCGCTGATGAGCTTTCATCCCCTGTGATTTCATTAGGACTGAAATCTAATTGGGCCTCCACTGATTCAGTCAGCTACTGAAAGTGATGAAACACACTTTGGACTGGATATGTAAGATAACACGGCTACAGTGCATTAACCCTTTCACTTTCCTCCCCAGCGCATTGACACACACGCACACATTTTGGTTAGTACACCGGTGCTGCTGAGTCTGGGGGCCTTTCAGCAACTTGGACAGCAGTCAGACCCTCACAGTCCAGATAATGTTTTCAAGTAAAAGAAGTTGTTGACCTTAAAGGTCAACAACTTCTGTCGGTATGAAGTACAAATTCTTCCATCCTAAAAACGCACATAGATTCACAAATACAAGTGTGCACTGTGTACACAGGTCACATTGCAGGATTATCTGGCCTGTGTCGCCTACGTGTGGTTTGTCCTGTAGAGGTGGAGGGTGTGGGTGGAGCGAGTTGAATCCTTAGATGTTTACATGTATATTACGTGTACATTACGTCCAGTAAATAGGTTATACGCCCTCTTGGATGTTCCTCCAGAGCAGAGCCCATGCAGTCAAAGCTGGTTTGAAAAGTCCCCAATAGGTCATCTTTATTAGTTTATAAACTTTATTATCCCAGATATGGAAATTCAGGTGGTCAAGGTGCAGAAGTACACAATACAGTCAACAATATGCAGTCCCCCCTTCTATTCCCCTAGCACACACACACACACACACACACACACACACACACACACAAACACACACACCTATGTAAACACTCACACTTGTAAAGTCCCTCTCATTAAATTTCTGAAGACTTGCCAAACCTGGCTGTTCTTATTCTCCTTTGCAGAAGCCTTCCTTTGCACCCGTAGCTTAGTTGGAACCTGTTGTGTAGAGGATGTAGAGGGATGCGCTCAGCCTTACCCAGAATGAGGTCAGGTCACCATGGGGCAGATTTGTGGGGTTTTTCATGATTCAAGCTATACAAAAAACGTTTAATTTCAAAATGTTATTTTGGTGAGAATACAGAAATGTATGGCTGTATACAAGCATTTTTTTCCTCTCTAATAACATTGTTATTAGAGACATATTCACCAGTATGTGAGATCAATATTATTTCATTTTGTAATAAAAGTCTTTAAATACACACTTATCAGGATGATTCCACCTTGAAATAAAATTTACATTATTCTTGTAATTTGGGGCTATATTTGTAATTGCAAACAACTTTATTAAAAAATATTATTTTAAAAACTTGAGAATTAACAACATTTAGGCCTCATTAAATCAGTCACTGACTGTTTATGGAGTACTTTCAGGGAATGTTTATGACAGTCATCAAAAGCCTTTGTTTAGCTCTTTCTAGCCATGAGAGACACTGTACTGCTAAAACTAAGATTTTAGTTTCAGCCATTCATTTGGAAATGTTTTCTCAAAATATCACTGAATAATAATTGCTGTCTTCCCTGCTCTCATTCATTCAGCATGTTTTCCCACTGATCACACGCCCAAACTTACTCATGTCAAGTCAGCCAATGCCCATCTGTCTGACATAGGCTGATCCAATTTAGGGATCTCTTCATCTAGAGTTAGCTTGTTTTGACCAGCCTGCAAGGCACCATGGGAGGCCGGGAGCTTAGGCCAACTGGTAAGCAGCAGGGGTATAAAACGCAGCCCTCAGAGCAGGGCTAAACAACTTCAGAGGCTTACCAACATTTGGATCTATAGCTCAGGGAGCCACTGCAACTACACTTTTTCAGTAGCGAGCAGCGTTGGACTCCTCTCCTGCAAAAATGGTTCTGGAGGATTCTGATGTGGAAATGATTGTTGCTGAGATTGAAGTCAGCGTGAGTACATTAAAGGCTTTATTGAAGAGTTTCAGCTGAGTAGTTTTCAGTGGATTTGTTTGATTGCGCTGCCTGCTGATGGAGTTGTTGAACAGGTGTCAGCGCTGAATAGAGAATAGTTTTGTGGCTTATTGGAAGGAATGAACAATTAATTAGAGGACAATCTTTAAAATGGTCTGGCTGGTTTTTTATTTGGTTGGAGAGTAGTTTTAAAAATAAAAAGAGAGAAGCTACATTTTGATGGGCATGAAGCACTGTGTGAATGCATCACTGCAAATTGAAATGCAAGAATGAAGATCCCGTGGTTAATTGCGACGGTAGGGGTGGAAAGTGTATTCTGGTTTGACATATCACTCTGTTGCTGGATGTAGTGTTGAGGTGCAACATTTTAAGCTGCATTCCTTGATATGTTTTACTTTGTTCAGTTGTTTTTTTATCCCCACATTTTATGCTAAGTTTGGTCTTTTTTGCACCTATAGGAGCATGACGTGGAGACTCCTCATGGACGAATCCACTGTACAATGAAGGGGGCTCCCAAGGGTGACAGGCCAGTCATCCTCACCATCCATGACATTGGACTGAACCGTAAGCCTGGCTCCTTATTCAGCTCAACCTACTCGAAACATCATGTTATACACTTGCATGTTATACAAAAACAAGCCCTGCAAGTCTTACACTTATTCTCAGTTTTGTTGAGGTCACTTCTGCTTATCAGCCAAGGATCACTTATCCACCTCCACCTCCTTTTCTTCAGACAAAACCTGCTGGAACACGCTCTTCAACCATGAGGACATGTCAGAGATCATGCAGCACTTTGCTGTGTGTCACGTTGATGCCCCTGGGCAGCATGAGGGAGCTAACACCTTTTCCACTGGGTGAGCCAAACACACAAAGGCACTTAATGTGTGTCAAGCAGTCTGTGACCTTTAACTTGACAGGTAGATCACTACGGATGTAATTAAGACGACCTAATTTGACAAGTGTTTTGTAGGGACAGCCTAATCTCTGCTTTGATGGTGGGACTTTACCTCATGCTAACCTGAACTGAACATGATATGGAAACAGAGAGTGAAACACAGATGGCTATTATCAACAACAAGGAGCAATATAGATCAGTTAGACAGTGGTTATTGTTAAATTTTTAACTAAAGGTTTGTAACAATATGTTCTTTGTTTTCCAGATATGAGTACCCTTCTATGGACCAACTCTCCGAGACCCTCCCACTGGTGTTGAAGCACTTTGGGTAAGTTGTGCTGCAGTTTCCACACTGACTGTTTACACTCAAATTTAAGATTTTTTCTACCTGTTGTTCTAACAGTATCCATGTATGTTTGACCGCAGGCTGAAGAGTGTTATTGGAATGGGCATTGGAGCTGGGGCCTACATTCTGACCAGATTCGCTGTAGGTTTCCCCCTTCAACTCTCAATCAGACTTAATAATTATGGGTTTTAATAATTTTAGGATTAGCAGAGCCAGCTAATGTGTTTCTTCTTTTTGCTGATTTTGGCAATATAACGCTGCTTATTGCTTGAGCCTGCTGAGCCATGAAAGCCTCAGGAATGTTCCAGATCAGCTCAACACTAACACTGTGCTCAGTAGGAAGTCTCACTCTGTTGACACAGGGCTGACAGAGATACAGCTTTTAACTCCTTCCTGCAGCCCTCTCAAATGTAAATGTAAATGTAAAATGTATTTAAGCAGGAAAGCCTTTTTGCCATTAAAAGTCTATCCTGGCCAAGATAAAAAGCAATAACAATGAGTTACAGACAGGTAACACACAATGTGCCACACAGTCAGAATAAAACAGAAATGCAATTATAAAATTATGAAAATAACACAATAATAAAAATAACCGAGACTAATCTAAAACATTCCTTAATGAGACTGACACATCAAGATTATAAAATACCCAAATCACTGGCAAGTTTTTGCACATGTTAGATAAATGCAGCATTGTGTGTAACGGTAATAACTCACAAATTTCATGTTGCGTGTGTTTTAGCTGGACTGCCCGAACATGGTGGAGGGTCTGATGCTCATCAACATCAACCCGTGTGCTGAGGGATGGATGGACTGGGCTGCACACAAGGTAGCACACACAAACCCACATTAATAGCTCAAACATACATGCATATAGCACCTTTTAAATAATTCGAAGCTAACTGGAAACTGAGAATGTTGAACTGGCAGTGCTAACAAAGAGATTAACACTGCATTGAAGCTAAATGTAGTTTTTATGTCTAATTTCAGATCAGCGGCTGGACTCATGCCATGCCTGACATGATCATCACCCACCTCTTTGGAAAGGTACAGATTCAAATTCTCTTATAAACGATTTTTACCTAAATCTCACTACACTGGTTTCCCACGTTTCTAGGTCTTTAGGCCTCAGTGAGTTAAACAGATTTTGTGTTTGGTCACCACAGGAGGAGATCCACAACAACCACGACCTGATCGGAACGTACCGCCACCACATCCTAAACGACATGAACCAGTTTAACCTGCATCTCTTTGTCAAGTCCTACGAAAGGTAAAGAAAACACATAAAAGTTAGTCGACATGTTGGTTTCACAGATAGAAGAGTGAATTTTGAACTAGCCATTCAAGGGCTAGACATACATACTTTACATAGTAAAGTACAGTCCTAATCTTAACTTTTAATTTACAGAAATTTCATTTTGTAACATATGCGTCTCTTTACAGTCGGAGGGATCTGGAAATTGAGAGGCCGGTCCCTGGAAGCAGTGTCAGAACCCTCAAGTAAGTTGTCATCAAGCAACAATCAAACATCCCCTGCTTCATATTTGATTGAAATCACATTATTATATTAAATATAATATTTCACCAACGCTGATTTGTAATTGAATGTGTTTTTTCCTTATCCAGGTGCCCTTCTCTGCTGGTGGTTGGCGATAGCTCTCCTGCTGTGGAGGCTGTGGTGAGTTGAGTTGACGCACAATCTCTGGCGTTCACACAGCCATTAAAAACAAGGCTCTAATGCTAATGACTAGATTTCCCACCACCGTTAACCCAGCTAACTTGTGCTGGACGTGTTTTCCATTCAGTTCAGTCACCTGTTTAAGCCCAAGAGATATGCATGATTAAACGCTTAAGGACAACAGTTGACTCAGGCGAGAACAAAGTTGGGAACAGAAATCAAGTAGCGCAGAGTAGTTTTAATCTGTAAAAGTTAAGAGACTTGTGTGTCACTGCTTTTGTCCCAGCGAGGTTCCCCAAATCCCCCAAACAGTATTAGCAATTGATTTATTCAACCTGCAAAATATGATCACTAATCATACAAGATACTTTGCTGAATAGATGTGTTTTATTTGTACCCACAGGTTGAGTGCAACACCAAGCTGGACCCAACAAAGACTACCCTGCTGAAGGTAAAGGCCTGTTTCTCTCCCTCTGTCCTAACCACCCCCTCCACCTCCTGTCTCATATCCTCATTCAGAATATAATAGCCTTGATGGAAACGCATCAGCTGATAAGATTCCAGTCGCTCAGCATTTACCTGGTGACATATTAACTAGGGTTAGGAAAAGCTGCATACGCACGTCGCCTCTGAGGACACAATCTGCCACAGCTGACCTACTTGTGTTGGCCTATGGCAACCTTTTATGATCCACAACTGAAACCAAATGGCTGTTGGAGCTAAAATGGGTGCCATTTATTGGGGTTAACTGTTCAGGATCTAGAGGAACGCTGATTGGAGGTAGCAGGGACAAGGTGTTTGGCGTGTTCAAAATGGGACATGTCAAGCGTAGTGGGGGGTAATGGCGTGTGTCCACTGCTGTGCGAATGTACAAGCTGCAACATGCTAAATGCTAATGGCCTCTTTTGTGTTTTCCCTCCTCTCTCCAGATGGCTGACTGTGGAGGCATGCCCCAGGTTGACCAGGTGTGTATGTCTGTGTTTGTATGACAGAAACAGGAAAAAGCTCGACACTGTTAATGTTGTAGAGCAGGCTGGGCAGGGCAGGATAATCGGCGCAGGGGGTCATATGGACGGGTGGATGGCATAAGAAGGTTACACTTAAGAGCATTAGCAAGTAGCAGAGATGAAGCACAGTTGTCAGGTTGTAATCCTCCAACCTGCGCAGCACCTGATCATAGCAGCTGTCATATTAGACTCTGAGCAGTGAGATGCTGGATGAGAGATTGAGTCTGTCAATGTTGTGTAAACAAGTGTGATAATTAATGACAAGAAGACTAATTATCTCCCTCCTTGTGTTTTCCTGCTCTGCAGCCTGCCAAACTGACAGAAGCTTTCAAGTACTTCATTCAGGGCATGGGATACAGTAAGTAATCAAGAGATGCAGTATTTTTTACTTTGGTGACACGCACTTCTCAGATATGTTGAGGTTAAATGTGCCACCCTGCAAAAGATGAGTTTTCCGCCACCTTGTGGTGAGATGAAGATGTTTGGCCGCACAGCCCACCTTCTCCTCTTCACCCCTTGGTGTTGGTTAATAAATTACCCATGTGCTTACTGGGGTGTAACTTGAACTCAGCCTGAGGTGAACTCAACATGTTTATTGTACTACAGAGTGCGCAGAGAACAGTAGTGGAAGAAGTATTCAGATTCTTTACGTAACTTTAAGTAAAAGTAGTACCACTCAAGTAAAAGTCTTACACTCAAAACTGCACTTAAGAAAAAGTATGTAGGTATTATCAGTAACATCAGTAACATGTGTCACAGTTACAGTGTTATATATTATACCATCGGATAGTCATTACTGATACATAAACATGTAAACAGCATTTTAATGTTGTAGCTGGTTGAGGTGGAACTGATTCTAGCTATACTGTCGGGTAGTTTAATTTACTGGATAACAATAAATGCCATTTTGTATGCTCGTTATAGGTTTTCTAGGTAAAATCTGTAACTGTATCTGTAACAAGTAACTATAGCTCTCAGATGTATGCAGTGGAGTAAAAATGTCCCTCTTTAATTGTTGTGGAGTGGAGGTATAGAGTAACATGAAATTAAAATACTCAAATTACCTCAGTTATGTACTTGAGTAAATGAACTTGTATTAGTTTTTTACTCCACTGGCTCACAGTAGCACTAGAATAATCTTCAGTCAAAGCAGTGTATTTACTAAATCCTCCTCCTCCCCCCTCAGTGCCCTCTGCCAGCATGACCCGCCTGGTCCGCTCCCGCACGGCCTCCGGCTCCAGCGTCACCTCCTTCGATGGCAACCGCTCCCGCTCCCACACCAGCGAAGGAAACCGCTCCCGCTCGCACACCAACGAGGGCAGCCGCAGCCGCAGCCACACGGCCGAGAACCAGCGTGGCCGCTCCCACACAGACTCCATGGACGGCACGGCCAACAGCAACGTGGACCAAGCTGTGCCCAAGTCCACCGAAGTGTCCTGCTAAGTGAACCTCCACTCTACAGACACCCAAACCTCTCAAGGTCCCTTCGGTTTGTGCTGCGCTGCCTCTAACTGACACACAGACACACACATTCCTATGCACGTACACGTGGATGTGGAGAGGGAAACTAAGATAGCATACCTGGAATTGTAAAAACGCACAATGGACACTCACCTGCAGACTATTCATTGCAGCTGAGATGCCCCATTTTGAAAATATGATGTCTTTTGAGTGGGAGGTCAGGGTCAACTGTGTGCCGGTAATGTCATTGTGAGGGACTCAAACATATCTGAACAGAAAATGCTCCTGAGCTCCTTGGTCAGGTGAGTGTGTAGTTAGGGGCAACGCAGCATCTGGGGACAATGAAAGTCAGAGAAAGCTGTGGCTGCGAGTACACCAGCTTGTACATGTATCTCTCATAATCTCTCATACATATAAAAAAAATTGTTTTAATTTCCATTTCTGCATTCCCTCGCTCTGTTTTTATCCATTTTTACCATATTGACACAGCTTTCTCAAATATACCTGACTGTAAATGACTGTTTTCTGTTCTCACTGTAATTGTTTGATCATTTATTCTTTATTTTCCATGTTTGACGTGTTGTCGTTTGTACGTAGGAGCAGATTTGTAGATGTGGAGAGAGAATGGGGGGGCACTTGGATAAATAAAAATGGCAGTTTGCCTCACAAATTGCGATTGAACTTTGAAAATTAAGGGACAGACTTCAAGTATATCACGTATATACAGCAAATAACATTGTTTCATCTCGCCAATGTCCTTTATCCTTGATTTTTTTCAAAACATTCTCTGGTATTTGACCAATTACACATCCTTTCACTTGTGAACTTACACATTTTTTCAGGAATCAAATGATCATTTTTAGTACATTCCAATGAGACTGTATGCTTTGTCATTAATCAAAACACATTCTGAAACACAAATTCAAAAGCTTTTACATTTTTTAGATTTCTATGCAATCAAGCACAATGGAACAAAGATGTGCCATGGAGTTGTTCACTTTTTAGATGTGATGCTCCTATGTGGTTGTGGATCTTTGGGTGAGTGAAGTGATAGGTCCACATGATAACATGAGGATAGCCATAGAAACTTACCTGACACCTTCTACTCCCGTATTACTACTTGCACTACAGCAACATTTTGCTTTGTAAAGATGTGATGCACAACCGTCTAATGCTGTAGAAAGGCATTAAAATGACATAACAGTTTGTATTTATTAAAAAAATGACAATAAAAAACTTGTAACTGATCTTCCCTGATCCTGTCATCATTGCATATTTAAACACGTGGTCCTAAAAATAAGGCTCTGTCTTTGGTATCTCAGTCCATTTCTGCCTTTTTAACATTCATCATAAAGTCAATTTCATGAAAAATAAAGGAAAATTATACAGTAAAGCCTTATTATCTAATTTGAGTTGTGAGTTTAAAGACAGACAATGTTTGACTGTTCTTGAAGAACATTACATGTGTTATAACATATGCAAAAAGCGTGGGAATGCTGAAAGCTGAAATTTATTTGCAAAACACTGCTGAA
>LKNJ01005280.1:0-50400 GCA_002120245.1 Maccullochella peelii
GATGAACTCTTCACATGACAAACTGTTCAAAGTGCAGATGACAGGAAACTATTTTGATAATCAAATCACCGTTTAAGTCATTTTTAAAGCATAAATGCCAAACATTTGCTGGTTGAAGCTTCTCAAATGTGAGGATTTGATGCTTTTCTTTGTTATTTCGTGATAATAAACTGATTGTTTTTTAGTTTTGGACTGTTGGTCAGACATAACAACACACGTGAGGACGTCACCATGGGCTGTGGGAAATTATAACATAAGGCATTTTTCACTGTTATCTAACAACTGGCAGATTAATCAATAGTGAAAATAATTGCATTGCATTGACATTCTATATCTATCATTGTCAGACAGTTTAGATTGGTGAACCTCAACTAATTAGCTAATTTACTCATCTCTAATTGCATTTCTGTAACAGGCCATCGTGGTTAAAGGAGGAGTCAAATATCTAAAGGAACTAAAACATCTTAACCTCATGGCAGACAGGCAGACAGTGGATCGATAGTTTTCACCATACTTATATTTTATATTTTTGTGCTTTGGTGTGTCTTATTTATTTCATTATTTTCTTCTTCGTCTGTTGTTGCCTTTGTTTTATTGGTTTTTCTTTCTTTTTGCTTGATTTTTTTAACTTGTTATACCAAAAAAACTGGGCTCTTGCTTTTATTTGTGTTTGTTTAAGAAAGTAAATAATGATTGAATGTAAAATTGTAAAAGCAGACAGAAAAATAATCAGCAAACTATTTCCATTAACTGTTTCAGTCATTTTTCAAACAAAAATGCCAAATATCCTCTGATTCCAGCTTCTCTAATGTAAGGATTTGCTGTTTATTCCCTGTTTTACATCATTATACACTTCTTATCTTTGGATGTTTGACTATTGGTTGGACAAAAAAGACATCTGAAGACTTCACCTTGGGCTCTCAGAAATGTCTTCACTATTTTTGACATTGCGTAGACTAACTGACCAATTATTTTTTCATAAACAAAAAAATAACGGCCAGATTAATTGAGAATGAAAATAATCTTTAGTTGCAGCCCTAAAAATAATTATATTCTTTTCAAATTCAGCATCTATACCACTAGCAAACTTGGTGATAATTCGCCTTCTGGCTAACACTAGCACATTTACAGTGATGCTGATTCATGTGCACTGTCCCTGTTTAAAAAAAAACAAAAAGAAACTGGTGAAAAGGGTTTGGTTACATGCATTTCACAATAGGCTGTTGCAATCAGAGCTCAACCATAAGTGCCTTCGACCCCACCCAAACTGAGAACAAAGAAACAGTCCACCCTGCAAACAAAACCCCTGCGCAATACACAGTGAAAGGTGAGGCATCTATGACCAATGTTGGCATTTATCATCTAAATGGCAAACGAACTCCTTCAACTCCGGGTTACATATTAAGTCGACAAGTTCATGTGGTTTACATGAACTGTGAACTTCTGCTGTAACTCAGGTGAAATGTTCCATGAGTTTTCAATGATTTCCTAGTCAGAGCATTTTCACAGCCTATACATTTCATATCTTCCTGATTTGTTAATGGGGTTTTTTCAGCTCGCAAAAAAAATGTAAAAAAAAAAATAATAATAACATCTACAGACTGGCGGAGCTTGCTGTTGCAAAACACATAATTCCTTAAATTTATGTACTGAAGCATTACATTATGGTGTCATAATGCACTTGTAAAATTCCCTGATATCCCCTGACTTTCCTTGTCTGAAATACATCTCTCAAAGGTCTGTGATACTCCAGATATCATGTCAGATATCAATGTCAATGGAAATCAGACACAATCTAAAAAGAGCTGGGTGATGATCATTGATGTGAACAAGAACAATACAAAGGAAAAGAAACAGTTAAACAGTTAACTTCCTGGACCAAAAGCAGAACCTCTAGAAAAATGGCAAAAAAAAATCAAATTCCTGTACAATGAATCACGAAAGAAAAATGAAACCAACATCCTGAGAAAGAAAACAGAAACAAAGTCAGCAGACGGTGACGTTATGCCTGCAGAGGCAGACTCTGGCATGCTCCTGCAGCCCGAGGAAGTGCTACGTCATGCTAGCAGCGGCTACTGCTAACTGCTTCTGGCCCAGCATATCAGCTTTCGCTCGCTAACCAGACACATTGCAACACGTTCCCAAGTGATGTGTAGCAGCGGTGAGGCATCGAGCATCCAGCTGGCCAGAGTCCAGAGTCTTCTTGTGGTGGTAAGCACGGGCAGGCATACTGCTCGGACCTTAAAAAGATCTCCCTGCCTTGTTTGTCCATCCTGAAGATAATCATGTTGTGGCTACGTATCAGAGACATATGTTCACATGTACAGCTGGTTTACAAGTTATAAATGATCTACTGGCTGTGCTTTAGTAATATTGTGATGACTGACTGTGTTTGTCTGTGTGTGCGTGCTCGCATTAGTCCGTTCCCCACCTGTAGCCAGGAAGCGATGTGCGGCCAGCAGCAGCTGAGGAGAAACCTTCACTTTGGACTCGCTCTCGTGCTTGAAGGCGGAGAAGTCTCTCTTATTCTTATTGGGCGCCACCTTTTTCCTGTTGCGGTTATCAGCTGGGAAGTGACACACACACACACACCAGACAAAGTTATTTATTTATTTAAATGTACACTTAAAAGATCAGAAGGTAAAAAATCATCTTAGCTGTTCTGTAAAGCGACAACAGGAGCCGCTTATTGCTTAATCTTGTAAACCTATACCAGTGTCTAAATATATCTCTAAAAATATCTCAAAGATAAAACAACAACTATTTAGATATGGATAATAAAGTAATTAAATAACTAAGACTGAGAGGAAAATAGCTTTATCTGCACTGACAGTAAAGACAAGCTTAGTGGTAAATCAAGTGATAAACAAAAGCTAAGCCGAACTCACTGTAAAGGTCCGATTCATCCAGAATCTCTGATTTAATTATCTCCTCGATCACGTCTTCGAGGGTGACCAACCCCAGCACCTCGTAGAAAGGGTCTCCCTCCCCCTCGTTATTCACTTTCTGGACAATGGCCAGGTGGGATTTTCCTAAGTGGAAAAAAAGAATCATTAGTGCGAATTTCAGCTGATCAGCACCATCAATTCCTCAAGGCCTTCCAATCAAGCACAGATTAGAAGAAGTAGGGTTGCAGGAAAGGGGCCAAAATGTTTGCCCTGATTACTCTTCTAGATGTTGTGATCTAGACAATTTGTATTAACAGCCAGAGACGTAGAAGTAAGGAATTCACATCAGCATCGGGACCGGTTTAAATCTAGCATATACACATATCAACGCCACGAGCATGAGGGTGATGTGATGTGCAGAGGGCACTAATGTACAGTTGGACAACAGTTGGTGGAAGTAATGAGCCATAACATTCATCAATGCATCAATAAAAAGAAGAAGAGCAGAAGCAGATGTAAACAATGCAGTGCCATCAGGACATATGACAAAATATGCCGTCAGCTGTCAACATTGTCAGTTTTATTCTGCATCTTCCTTCAAAATAAAACCGCGTACAACAGGATGAGCCTTGATGCTCGTGCTTAAAATGTTGATCATATTTCAGCAGATGATGTAATGCAGAGACGTGGCTGATGGTAGTCAAAATGTGATTGTTTACCATCTATTTACTGTTATTGTGGTAAATTTGTACAATTACCGTTTGAATTTTCAGCACATCACGGCTCTTGGTTATAGCCACACGTCACAGGACTTGTGAATTCGGTATGGTATGTGCACTCTGACATACAAACCTGGCCGAGCCCCTCCATCATGACAAACAATCACGTCATGATGGATTCCTATCCGACAGCAGCTCTGTTCTAACATTAACCCATCTGCCCAAGACACACGCCCTGATGAACTCTTCACATGACAAACTGTTCAAAGTGCAGATGGACGTCGACCGGCTGCAGACTCGTGTCCAAACAAGTGCGAAGTTGCTCTGAATTATTAATGATCTGGGGGTTTGGTCCCCAGGTGGGTAATTTCCTCTCCCCTCCACCCAGACAAACACACATCGCACATATACTGTAGGGACACATATGCAAGCAACTGGTTTAAACTACCCTCTCTCTGACACACACACACCATTAAAGGGATTGGATTTAAACAGCAGGCCGGCTGAGGGAAACTGAGACTATTTGTTTCTTAAATATAAGAGGAGCGGCCTTCACTGTCAGTCAAAACAGCATCTGAGAAAGCATGTGTTAGAGCACACAGACATTTGTTGCTCTCATTCTCCCCAAAACCACAAGCTATCAAGTCGTGATAAAGGATAAAACAAGCGGGAAGAAGCGAGAGATCAGAAAGGTCCATCGTCTGTGTCTGTTTCCAAAAAAGAGCGCAGCAGGATCAATGGGATTTACAAAGAGCTCATATGACCAGCAATTAAAAGAAGACCAAAGGCTATAAGTGTTTTGTCTTTGTGTCCTTGATGTCTGCCTGCATGTCCTGGCAAAGTGGGCGCTGCTGGCACGGGGACACAAACACACTCCACACATTCTCAGCTTTGACCTTGCTTGGTTTTACTACATGAATAGAGCAGACTGAGGAATCCATTTCCCACAAGGCCCGGCTTTACTGTGGGAGTCTGTGATGTCACGACATGCGATGTCGGGGTGGGCGGGGGTGATGTACTGTATATTTAGTCTGGGGGCTCAAGTCTCGAGAGGAAGCAGCAAGGCTGGACATTCACCGTTGGCTAAGTAACAAGTTACAAACAGCCCAAGCAGTTCTTATCACGGCATGAGGGCTGATGGATTATTTTCATTCTAAGTTCATTTATGCAGGATCTTTTTTGGAAAATCCATTTATAAGAAAAGGAATGGAAGCAAACCAACCTGTGAGCAGCAAAAGTTTGGTATTTTTACTAAATGAATGACTTGAATACTGCATGAAAACAATATGCACTTGAACTTCCTGGAAAACAATGCATCTTCAGTGAACACCCTGCAGTACAGATGCACTGTACACACAGAAGTAGCAGTCAAGATCCGTGGAGTAAATGTGATAAAACTGCTGATTTTCAGGAGCATTGATGTGTGCCGACGCTAGGACAGTGGCGTTTCCTGTCGTAATGATGCGCATCAATACGCCGCAGGTGTGTGGGCTACAAACTAGGTGTGGCGTTTTGACACACATCATATGTCACCAGTGTGTGTCGCCGCTATTAATTGTAACGCGGCGCGCCCAATAAAGTCATCATAAATGTATGAACATCCTGTCTTTCTAACCCTTCATCATCAAATCAGATAATAGTCCACTGATTTCCAGTTTAAAGTGTCATCTCCTACCTCAAAATCCTGTTTCATCAGGAATTACATCACATAAGTGAGGGATGATGTCATTTTAAGGTGCGATTCTGCACAGATGGAAAGCATTAGTCCACAGTGTCCCACGGTAAGAAAGCATCCGAGTACGTTCATTAGCTGATTATTCCACACGAGATCACTGTAGCAACGAAAATAGAGACATTGTGTAATGGAAAAGGCACTCTGTGTGTGTGTGTGTGTGTGTGTGTGTGTGTGTGTGTGTGTGTGTGTGTGTGTGTGTTTGTGTGTGTGTGTGTGTGTGTGTGTGTGCTCTGAAGGAGCCAATAGTTGCTCAATTGACTCTCCAGGAACTGGGGGTAAGTATGTCCCCTGGGGTCCTACTTCCTCTGAAATATTGACTCAGCACCACAGGGAGAGATCTCACACACACACACACACACACACACACACACACACACACACACACACACACACACACACACAGTACAGGCTGCTTCATGCGTTCAGTGTCTGACCTGTGTCAGCTGAGTCTACAATTAAAAAGTCTACAATTAAAAAATCCCACAAAGTCACCCAGCTCCTGTGTGTCTGTAGGTGCCGATTTTCAGGCGAGATGTGTGTCTGAGCTCCGCACGTTCACCTCAGGCTTGCACAGAAATACGAACAGCTGTCACTTATCAAACTGAGAATCTGACACGACAGGAGAGTGCTTTTTGGTAAAATCCGTCCCTCCATCGCTCATCCTTTCTACAGGCTGTGAGCTGAGGTGGCAGCGATCGCCGTCGGTGCTCCTCGACTTTGTAAAATGTTTAGACTGGTCACCTCTGAAGTCACTCATGAGGACTCGCTTTTTCATATTCCATCTGCTTTAGTTTATTAATAGTTCAGTATCTGCTCTCAACTTAGCTTTTGTTATATGTGCATGTTTTCCAGCTTTAAATTTGACTGGAGGTGAATCTGAAAGTCAAAATAAAGAAGTTAAAATGGACAGCATTTACAATGTCCTTTCATTCACCCATTCACACACACATCCACACATAAATGGCAGTGAGCTACCATGCGAGGAGCTTAACCATCAGGAGCAACGGGGCGTTAATCGCAAACCCTGCGATTAACGGACGATGCTCTACCTGCTGAGCCACAGACTCAATACAGGTACTGAAACTACAAATGGGGAAAACACAACAATACATATTCAATGTACAGTTGTTTTCTAAACCAGTGGCTCCCAACCTTTTTGGTCTACGGTACCCCCACAGCCCTGCCAACTGACGTACTCACATAACTCCTCCACCTATCATGTTCCAAATGTATAACACTATTGATTATATAAAAGTGGATATTGTAGTTTTTTTAGTAGTTAATACAATTCAAGTGTCATTGTTTAGGTTGTTTTGCTCAGCAATTATTGTACTACTACCACTTAGAGTAAAGCTGAACGCTCCAATCATTTATCCATTACTTTTAGCTACCTGTTTAGACTTCTGAGCTTGTTTATCTACTAGTTTTCACTCACTCTTACATTATTGCAACAGGCAGTGTTCAGGTGTTACAGATGCCTTAAAATGTGGACATATCAAATCATAATAGTTGAGCTGGTTGGTACAAGTACCCCTGATTCTAAACTGTCAGTAAATGACATTGTCTTCTTTACTTGCAATATTTATACTTAGTACTTAGATTTTTGTTTTAGTTCAGCTTCAGCATCTATTGTCAAATTTCACTTTATTATGTGTTTTATTCTATTTTCTTTCTTACCTACCACCTTAAGTGTCCTTATCTCAGTTGTTTATTGATTTATGTGACTTGGCTGCTATAACAACCCGATTTCCCATTGGGATCAATAAGACAATTAAATCCACCTATCAATCTATCTAGGGCTGCAACTAAGGATTATTTTCATTATATTAGTTAATCTGATTGATAACCGTGTGATCACTGGGTCCATGAAATGTCAGTTAAATGTGAAAAATTGCCATCGAAATTTCCTACAGCAAAAACTGATGTCATCAAACAGCTCGTTTTCATCTGACCAACAGGCCAAAACGCAAATATATTTAGTTTACCGTCATATAAGACAAAGATATGCCACAAACTATCACAAGTGAGAAGCTGGAACTAGGAAAAATTTGCCATTTTTGCTTGAAAAAATGATTATTAAAATTTTTGCTGATTAATTTTCTATCAATCAGTTGATCATTTCAGCTCTAAATCTATGTATGTCTATCTAGCTATACATCTTATTATTGTCATCATCATTATTACTAGCAGCTTCCATTAACTCTTATAATTGGTGAACGTGGTTCTGTATATCGGTTTATTATTTGTTATAAAATAAAAAATAAAGACCATAGATTTTCTTCAAAACTACGTGAGAGCAGAGGGAGAAGAAGAATTTGCCGAAACGGGAACCGAGAAACACAATGACCTTTGGCACAAACACTAAACCCTGCTGAGCTACAACCCTGCAACTTCTTTTTCTTTCACTGAACATTTCACAATATTAACAAGCAGGGTGCAGTTTTCTGGGTGATGTAGTGGGATTTAGTTTCACACAATCTCGTTTGTGTGTCGAGTCCATACCACTAGATTTGTTTCTCTTTTCTCATTTTCATTTCCTCATTAACTGAACTGAATCATCAGTCTATCACAGTTCAGATGCTCCCAGCAGGCCGGGAGACCTTCCAGTCTGTTTCTCTGCCCTCTGGCTCTTCTGTCACCGTCCCGCGAGCTGGGCCTGTTTGTTGACATGAAACATGGGCAACAAAAGGACGAGGGGGAGAGCGATGAGTCTGTATGGGAAAGGAATGTCTCACGCTTACCGCCCATGCACAAAACACAACCGGCCGGCCACAGTTCAGCAGCACTGGTCGCTGCCACCGATTGAAAAACATGCACGCTGTCAGGGGATGAAACAAAAATGCATGGCTGCAAATATGCATGTGGTCACTCATATATACACACACACACACAAAGGCATGTTGTGCAGTCAAGTTCCTCGCACCTGTTTTTCTAGCTAAAACTGGAGCACCGAGCTGATAGATCTACTCTGATCTTGTTACTGTTACTGATTGTTTTAGAAAGAAAACCACTTCACTGCATCTCATGTCGACGTGCTCACCACTTTTGGCTACAGCTGAGGTGACGCCATGTTTTAGGCTGTATTCAGACTTACAGTGCTGCAGGGATGACCTATTTTTGTAGGCAAATCCAGAATTTAGCATCGCCCTGGTTCCCTCCACAAAAAGCTACTGGGATTTTTCCATTGGATTTTGGATTACTGCAGAAAATAAGCTCTGTGGCAAACAAAAGTTTATGCTACTTAGACGTTTTGTTCAGCAAGATAATCTTCACAAATGAACACCACTTTTATGATTTTTGAAGCATAAATGCAATCACCAGAAGTAAAAATTTAACGTTAGGCTATAAACAAGCTACACCACGGTCACATGACTTCAACGTCACCACCACTACGCTTCCAACTTGTAATTTGGTTTTGAGCTTACCTCTACTACAAAAGCCTTTAGGTAAGTTTGAGTTAGAATAGTTTAAGAGCGCCAGTATGAACCCAACGAGGCTGTGAAGGCGGACGAGTGAGTAGATGAGTTTCTGTCTTCGGCGTGATGACGTTTAATGTCCCCGACAACCTCTGTAGTCTCATTCAGCCACTTGTTAGCAAACACTTTTTTTAAGACACGTAAAAGCTTCAAAATTCACAAGTGGGATATTTACTGACGTATTTTATGTCGAGGAACAAAACGCGAAAGTCTCTTAAGCTTGTGTTAACCACAGACCTTATTTCAGGCATCTAACCAAAAACCCATTTAAGAAACCACTGACTTCCAGACAAGGTAGTCTGGAAGAGCAAAAACACTAATTCATTTTCGGGTTTTAGGACTCATTCCTGCAGCTCTCTATAGCACTCAGTGAGGAGATGAAATATAAACCATAAAGTCCACGTGTGAAGGTTTATGAGACACCAAGACAGTGCACTGCAGTTTATTCACATTTGAGTCAGGACTTTACAACTCTGGGAAGTCATTACAGCACCAATATAAAGCTGCAACTAGAGATTATTTTCATTTTCGAAAATATGTCAATCACTTTGTAGATTCATTCATTAATCGTTTGGTCTATCAAATGTCAGAAAATAATAAAAAGATGTCCATTAAAGTTTCCCAGAGTCCAAAGGGACTTCTTCGACCTAAAGCTATTCAGTTTACAATAATATAAAGCAGTTAATCATCACATTGGAGAAGCTGCAACCAGAGAATGCTTGGCATTTTTGCTTAAAAATCAACTTTAACAAATAAATTAATAACAGATTAATCGTTATTCAATCATTTATTATTAAAGCCAATCGTTGCAGCTCCAGTTTTGCTATATGTTGCTATATGTATGCTTTTCAAAACCTTTATTTAGTTAAAGCTTATATGAAGCTGTTTGTGTTAAGACTGTAGGTTTTGCAGATTATGTGTTTTTATTGAGGCAAGTATGTATATATAGAGTATCTTGTTGGTGATGGCACCAAAACTTGGGACACCAAACTGGCATCGGGGTCCGACAATTTCAATGATCCTCAGCCCTGCTGCCAATAAAACATGCATCCAGCCCGATCAGCTCATCCAAAATAGACTTTAACATGAGAGGAATCTCACTACTACATTTATTTTAGGCACAGTATTACGTAATATGATGTGTAGCAAAAAAAAACCCTGTCATTTCTGCTGAGCTGCTCTTTCTTCATGCTGACTGATATGATTATGGCACAGAGTCTGGACGTGCTGGTGTGACACACACACACACACACAAAAAGATAAAACATACACCCACTGAAGTCAAAGTGGAGAGAACTGCCGCTGCACCGTCAGCACTTCAAGCTACAATTGCAGGACAGGAAGACAGAGAAAGGCAGCAGGCGGCTGATAAGAATTCAGAGAGAATCAGAGAGAAAATTGGCTGCTACTGATTTCCAGCTGCTGATTGTACCGAGTCCTGATGAGGCGGTCCAGCTCCACCCAAGTGTGGTGTCAGCCCACACTTCCCAAAGCCTTGATGCATCTACGGCTGCAAATAATGATAACTGAGCTGTAATATAGTGATAATTATAATCAGATTATGTCAACTGCTATTTGAACTTTCGAACAAAATTTTTGAGCCAACATGGACGAGAAGTCTTAAAAGTGCTCAGAAAAATGGATCTACAAATCTGTGACAACAACTGTGAGGAACAACAACACGGTGATTTAGGACTTTTCAGGACCTCAATATAAAAAGTGAGCAAAATGTGCTTCGTGTAGCTAAAAAGTGCTTTATAGCCTAAAAATAGCAGCAGACAATGTAAGAATATATTTTCTTAGCCTGCACTGAACATCCATTTAAAAGATCAAGTAATTATCTGTCTGTGTAGACGACTGTCATTTAGATTAAGCAACTTTTTAAGAGAAGTGTTTTTAGAAGCGGTCATACGCAACAGTGAAAACAATAAACGTTGGCTGCATGCGGACATGAATCAGTTGTGCAGGTTTGATCCTCCCCAAATTAAATCAGAGCACTACAGACAGGGAGGTCAGCTGACAAGAGTGTGTGTGTTTACTCTGTGACTCAGCAGAACACCTGAGGGGTTGTCTCTTAAAAATAGAAAGTCAAATATTCGTTGACACACACACCTGCAGAAAAATGCCAGTGGCAGAGTGTGCTAGTTAGTCGGTAGGTAGGTATTCGGTAAAAAGCTGTAAAAAGCTGGCCGAAAGTGCAAACTTCAAAGGCTACACCTGGTTCTGCTAACCCTTCGAGCATTACTGTTGCTAAGTTTGTTTGACAGGAACAGTAGCAATCCTTTGTGACTCCTACATGAAGAAGACACTAAATCTTATTTGTATTTCTTAAGAAACACATTTAAGTTCAAAATCCATCATCTCTTTGGCAGATCCACTTTTGAACTAATGCTTCGTTTGAATGATGGGTAACACTTTATATTAAGGTCCTTGTAATAAGTTAGGTAATATGTAATAACTAGTTCTTGCTTTAGATCCGGTAGGTGCAAAAAATAATAGTTAACTGCAGTCTATAAAACGTTAACAAGTTTCTTATACGTGTTTATAAATGTCTATAATCTAGTTTATGCTGCTATTATAAACACTTTTATAGCCTTATTAACACATAATAAAGTTAATAAGCATCTTATAAGGACTTATAAGGGCCTTATTACCTATTAACACTTATTATAATAAATATTAATATAAAGCGTTACTGAACGAGGTTTAATTTGTTAAACACTTCATTGCCAACGTGACCTAAAGCTGATGCTGAAAAGACAAAAAAAGATACCACATCCATTTCTACACTGCCAGCCCTACCCTGAATGCCAAACGGGATGACATATTCCTCAACAAAGCACAGACAGATTCCAGTTTAAGTGTTGAGATCTGACTTTGTACCACAAATTTGATGAGTTTCAGGTCAAAGCTGAAAGAAAAACAAAGAAAACGTGACTACATGGAGCTGTGAAGGGTCAGATCTACGCCTTAAGTGATAGAGAAAATAAAGCAATGAGCCCCAAGAGGCTGTGGTTTACAGTGATGTAACATTTAACAATAAATAAAACAAAGCATGACACCACGTCTGCATGGCCTATTTCCTGCTTCAAATTTACTCACAAACAGCTTTTAGTGAAAAATGTAGGACAACGTTTCCAGAATGTTCACTTATCTGGAGGATTCTCGTTTTGCGAGTCCTCCCATGTTTTTCCACTTTACTGGCACGCCTCCAGCTCTAATATGAACAAATAGCCATCGTTACACAACCTGATTGAAACTGCTTTCTACAAAATTGTGAGTTTTTCTTGCACCAGTAAAGGCTGTTAGTATTTTACTGCATTCAGTCGCTGCAGAGAGTGACTGAAACGGGAGAGAGACATACCCATCATACAGAAGGAGGATTCAGGTCTGCCCTGAGACAAACCTATCAGGCTGAGACTGGGTAATCTTTTACTCAAAGTTGTAAAACTGTGTGTTCTTTTAAAAAAAAAGGGGCAGGTAAAGTAAACACTGCTGGTCCCCATGTTTCTTAAAGAGAGTCATGTCCACAGTTAGGATTTGAGTTAAAGGTTGAGATTTGAAATTAGGTTTAGGTTAGATTAAGAGTCCAGGCAAGGGACTGAGGGAGGAATGTAGTAAATGAAGGTGTTCTGATGAATGGCTGTGCAAATGCATGTATACGTGTGTTCGTCTCCAAGCAGGGAGTGCCATAAGCTCAGTCTCATGTGTTTAAGTGTTGCAGGGTGCAAAGGTTACTGAGGCCAATCTGTTAGAACAACATACAAAGGGGACCGTTAAAAGTGGGGTAGGCAGTATATTTTTGGCATCATTGGGCAAAAAAATCCATAATAATCGTTCAGCATGTTGTAATTCAATTCTCTTGTACATAATCTGAGAGGGGTGTTAAAAATCCTTGATTTGTACCAAAATTGAACCACTTGTTGACCCACTAAATTTCACTGAAACCTGCTGAGAAGTTTTGGAGATACACTGCTACCTAACAGACAAACGGCCACCAAACTGTAGCACACAGAACACGGCCCTACAGGCTGGGCGGGGTGTCCAGATTAGTGCCTGAACACTGATAAACAGAAGACAATGCAGACGGTCCTGACAACCACAAACAAAACACAAGCTGCTTCATTTCCTGAGACACACAAAGTGTTTAAGGCTCAGCTGGAATGTTCAGTGTTTAGTCTGGACCTGCCTACTGACTCACACCCAATCTACTGTAGTGTCACAAATTAGAATAAACAGTGCAAACTGTTCAGCAATTACTTAATTACAACTGAAATATCTACGTACGCCGAAACAACACAACTCGTTTTGTCTTGTGATATCGCATTTTAAACAAGACATTCAAGTTCTGGTAGATAAATATTCTAATTCCTCCCATACAAGAATAAAAATATAAATTATTTGCCTGATTTAAAATCTCAGAGATAGGCAAAACCAAATATGTTTTCAAAAATGATTCCGTGACTTTCATGGGACCACTAGGATGACCAACAAAGGTACAGTAGTTGGTTAACTGTTGTTAACATTATTATTTTATAGATATCGAATGGCTTTGTGTTCAATTAGGGCTGCAACTAAGTATTATTTTCATTATCGATAAATCTGTTGATTATAATTGTTTGGTCCATAAAATGTCAGAAAAAAGCGTAAATGTCTTCTTTTGTCCAACCACGAGTCCAAACCCCAAAGACATGTGGTTTAACATCATGAAAGACCACGAAAACCAGCAAATATTAACATTTGAGAAGCTGTGAATTCTTAAATGATTAACAAATTAGTTGCTAATTAATCTTCTGTCAATCAACTAATCGACCAATCGCTTCAGTTCTATGTTCAACTCAATGTTATTTTTGATTAAAACAGCTAAAACCCTTATGTTAGGGGGGAAAATGACTAATGAAAATGATGGGTTGTTTTTTTTTCTTTTTTTTTTTTACTTGTCACAACCCGGCTCAAGGCTGGACAAAGAAGGGGAGAACACAGAAGCGTTGAAACTAAAAATAAGTTTATTTGACATAACTAAAAGGAAACTAAGACAGAGACAAACTAAATACAACAAAACCCAACAGGGTGAAAGCAAAGGGAGAGAGAGAAACTGGCTGACTGCCACCAGATTATATATCTTGCAGCCACACCAGGTGAGCTGCATCTCCCCAACGACCCGACTCCGCCCACCAGGCTCCTGGAGGGAGAGGCCTGCTCAGAGGGTCGTCACATACTACAACAGCAGTGTGTTCGGGTCGTACCATTCTTTATCGTCCCTAACAATAAGAAAACAAAACGCACAAAATAGCACAAAAAGACACAAAGGACTTTTATTTTCTTGATCCTATACTGTATTATTTAAGGCAGGCAGAGTCCCTGAGATCAAAATGTAGGCTGATATAACACACTACTTGAGGGTGCAGCACGTGACAGTCTGTTGACAGAGTGCAATGAGCCTCCAGTGAATTCATGGCTCACTTGTGTTTGCGTGTTTTCTAAATTATGCCTGATGACATCCAGCGTGCATGAATTTAAACCTGATTACACGAGATCAACTTTAGTAAATCTTCGCATGCTCTACAACTTGTACCACTATTTTTAGGGTTCGTACAGCTTTTTAGGAGTAAAATTCAAGCACTTTCAAAGTACCTAAACCAAAAAATGTATAATTTACTATAAATGCCAGGAGACAACAAACAAATACGACGATGGGATCGTTTCATTTGAAACATTAAAACACCACATTATGTTGAAAATCAAGTATTTTTAAGGAGTATATTCGAATTCAAGCATATTCCCAACCTTGAAAACATAACAGTTAACATTAAGCCTTTTCCAGACTTTCAAGGCTTCGTACGAAATAAAGTTTCCTTGCTCACATGTTCTATTTCTTTGGTGACTGCACTGACAGTCAGCGTGTCATTAAAATTTAATCTCGTCTAATAAGGTCAGTCCTTATGAAAGGTCGCTTCATGTTGAGTGAAAAGGCTGTTGAGTGTACACACACACACACACACACACACACACACACACACACACACACACACACACACAGTGAAGGAGAAATGTCAGAACATACAGTATTGATGACTTTCTTACTGAACTTGTGCCTCACAAGTAAACAGATTCGAATCTTGGGCCGACAAGAGTAGATTTGATTACGCAGAGCACAACCTACAGAAACCTTGTGTACACACACCGACGCTGTTGGATGCCGTCACCGTGGTAACTGATGCCAAGCGGCAAGTGAGAGGAACTTGAGATGTAAGCGGGGAGTCGGCTCAGAGAAGAGGCGGGGGCNGGGGGGGAGGACCAATCAAGCCTGCATGTTACAAAAAGGTTTAGCTGCTTCTTTGGAATGAAGGACTCGTTGCTGTGTTTTTGGACACCCCCCGGTGTGTCAGAGGATTTCTCAAGTAAAATCTCTGCCAGACACTTGATGAATATATAGAAGAGGAACAGCAGGAAAAAGGATATAAGATCTACTCTCACATGCAACCAGCTAAGAGACACTTCAAGATTACAAGACTCACCACATACATTGCGCAGTCTCTCCTCTCTATGCATGAAGTGCCACTCAAATGCAGAGATATCATTTCTATTGTTTCTGGGAGCGGAAACTAATTTAAAGATTCTGGACCTTTGCCTTCCTCCTTATCTATCACATTATAAGATAGCTGGATCAAAGATACTCCACCCAATGTTAGTCTCTGCTACAGAGACATCGTCAGTACACTTCATCTCAAATTAATAAATGCTGCTTGAGAAGGAAATGACAGGTTATTTTTAACAGTTTGATCACCTTCCTAGATACTGATACGCTGTTTAAATTGGATTATTTCTGAGCTACTCATATTTCTTAATTCCCCTCCTGATGGCGACAGATGCCCCCAACACACAATGTCACATCATCAGACTTTTCCCGCAATACTCAACCTTCATTTTCGTGCCTCGTGGTTTTACCTATGTGGCTCTCTTCATGCGGATTTTGCAAAATATGAGGTTTCAAGCTGCTCAAGACTAGATTCAGTAGACAGCACAGCTTCAAGGGAGACCATATGCCTTTAAGCAATTGCACTGCCCTAACCTTTGAGTCTTATTATCCCCATTAGCGTGTTAATGTGTCTAAAATAGCTTTCAGCAATGCGACTAAAATAGGAGTACCTGATGTTTACTTACAGTATTACTTTGACGTCTTATGTTATTTCTTGTGTGTATCTGACCACCAGTAATGAGAGGCACTGAGAGCTTTCTCCATTTGCGATAACCCACAAACTCAACACTTTATACACTGCAACTGAGTGTTTTCTCATAACTACTTACAGTAATTCTCTCTGCAAAGCTTTGAGCCAAGATAGATCGCTTTCAACTCTCCATGCAGCTGGACCTGTGTGTGCATGTGTGTGTGTGGGCACTGCAGCTTGTTGCCAAAGCCTCCCACCTCGCCAGCCCAGCCTGTACTAAGATGAGCCGCAGAGCCATTTTTTGGCCAAATGTCACAAGACGCCGTGCACCACCACCACCACCACCACAGCAACTCCAAAGTCAATCTACAGTGGCCGATCAGAGATGAGTGCAAAGTAAGATGTGAACCAAGAGGCCGTTATTCTGATGCATTTAGTGAGACAAAAATCATCACTGGCATGAACACGGAGCTGGAGACTGCCAATTAAGTTCGGTCGGATAGACAGAAAGGCAATCACTCATTCCTCACGGTGCGGAGATATAGACACAGCGAGTGTGTGTGTGTGTGTGTGTGTGTGTGTGTGAGTGAGTCTACTGTCTGTGACCTTGAGACGAGATGCCTGAGAAAGGAAAAATATATCCCTGCGGGGGATGGCGTCAGTGTGTGCACATCCTCCTGAGAGAGGGAGTGTGCACGTGTGTGTATTTGTGTTTGTGCATGCGTGTGTGTGTGTGTGTGTGTGTGTGTGTGTGTGTGTGTGTGTTGAAAGAGGAACATCACAAACCTGACTGAGGTTACATCAACACCACTTCTCAGCAGAGTCATGTTTGTCAGAAAACACAACTTCATATTCTCAGCTGTAGCACTGTATATTATTTACCTTGTTTAAACTCTAAGAAATAAACCTACTTTCTCTTTGGCAATCCTACCAAGAAGGTCTACAGGCTGAATAGAATAAATGATGACGATGGCAACTTCCTGTACTCCGAGAAAATACCACCAGCTTGAAATATAAAATCTTTGATATCAAATACGCAACACAAGAGGGGGTCTGGCTCCTAATAAAATGCTTCATGCACATGGTAAGTACAGCCATGTCATGGCATGTTCATAGCAAGACATTCAACTTCACCCTGACACTCTGGATAACAAGAGCATCACAGAAAGACCAAAATAAAAATCATGTATTGGTAGAATACACACGCAGTATTCTATCACTTATCTACCAGCAAACAAAACAATAATAAACACTTTGGGGGGGGATATATACAGCACTGATCCCCAAGATGGAAATTTCAGTTATTGCTTGGCCTCCTCCACAAAGAGGTCAAAGGTCAACCCTCCTTGCTTAAACACAGTGGGAGTGTTCAGCCTGGCGCAGCTTCTTTTTGTGTTATATCACGTCGGCTGCCTTTAATTCCCTGCATCCATCACATCACAATCACTACAAAATGATGATAAACGTTTAAATAATCATGGTGACATTTGCCAAACACAGGATAATCGTACTAGGGAAGGGGAGCCGTGGTGGCAACACACACTATAGCCTCAAAAATATGCATCAGGTTCAGCCAAAACCTCTTAATGTTTGAGCTACATGATGCATATTAACAGCAGGGCCACTGTGTGGTGTTGTCAATACGTTTGTCACTCCTGTATTCACACACTTCTTGGAGGAAAGCTAGTAACACCTGACTCCCTGGGCCACAAAACCCTGATACCTGTCTTCAAGGCGTCTGTAATTTGCACGACAGCACAAAGATCTCCACTAACCTTTCTTGAACTCCTCCAGCATGGAGTCCAGCTTGGTGTCGTGGAAGACAAAGTGGACCGGATGGTTGTAGAACTTGGTGATGGTCTTGAGGGTGGTGCAGTCGTCCGGGTCGACGAAGGCTAGGTCCTTGACAAACAATATGTCCACGATGTTGGATCGCTCGTCCTCATACACAGGTATCCTCGTGTATCCGCTCTCCATGATCTCGGACATGGTGTTGAAGTCCAACACGGCGTCGCTGTGGATCATGAAGCAGTTGCTGACCGGTGTCATGACGTCCTCCACTGTTTTGGTCCTGAGCTCCAGCGCGCCTTGGATCATGTTGAGCTCCTCTTTCACCAGGTCATTGTACGGCTCGGTGACTTTCAGCATCTCCACCAGCTTCTCCCGGTTGTACACGGTGCCGATCTCCTGGCCCAGGACGCAGTCGAGGAGCTTGCTGATGGGCCACGACAGAGGGAAAGTTAACAGCATGAACAACTTGGTGACTAGGATGGTGTTCGCCCCAACTGCCAGACCGTGCCGGGAGCACAGCGCCTGCGGGACGATCTCGCCGAAAATAACGATGCCGACTGTGGAGGCGACCACAGCGCCGATCCCGGAGTTGGTGAGGTCGTCCAGGAGGATGGTGAGGGTGGTGTTGACCAGGACGTTTCCGAGGAGCAGCGAGCACAGCAGGTAGTTGCCCTTCCTGCGGATGGGCTCGATCTTCCGCGCATACTTCTTCTCCTTCTCGGTGCCGCAGCTCTGCACGATGCGCAGCTCCATCGGGTCCAGCGCCATCAGCCCCAGGTTGAGCCCGCTGAACATGCCGGACAGCACCAACAGGAAGGAGATGAGGATCACCTGCAGCCAGATGGGCAGCAGGGACTTCTTCTCCTCCACCACCCGCAGTCTGCCGTCTTTATCGTCCAGCAGGTACCACGTCTCCTCCTTGTCATGGGTGTAGCGGACGCACAAGCCGAACACCTTCACCGCCTCGCTCTTGCGGAGCTGCTTGATACTGAGGCTGACCACCCCGGAGGTGTTTTGGTTGCTTACCTCCATGGACCCCTTCACTACTATATCCTTCGTGAGTTCGGGACAAGTCCTATTGGAGGTGATCCTGACTGCGCCGAATTCATCATCCTCTTTACCACTGGAGTAAAGTTCCGTGAAGCTGATGAGCCCCGAGCTGTTTGGGAACAAGTGGAGCCCGTAGAACCTGAAGAGGGTGTCGCTGCCCTCGGTCACCTGAATAACCCCTTTCTCGGTGGTCTCGGCCGGCGTGTCGCTCTTCTCCAGCCTCATGCCGAGTATCCGAGTGGCGCCGCTTGACTCCGAAGCCGCCGCCTCGGCCTGACTGCCCACAAAAACACAAGAAAATACGAATAAAGTTAGCGTAAACCCCCGGCCACTCGAGTCCATCGCCATGTTTATTTCGCTCTCTGCTAACGGGGGAACTGACGTCACCTACTCCTTTCCACAAGCCCGCCCCCCTCATTTGCATACCCGCATACCTCGAAAAGCAACCAATCGATGACGGAGACGTCACTCAAAAAAAACCTCGACCGACCCCCCTCAGTTTCCATTTTTAAGGTCGACTGATATTTTTGCTTTTAAGGTCGACTAGGTGGAGATTTGTAATTTTCACTTACCTTTTTATACTTTACCCCTTTATTATTTTGAGAAAATAGAGCTAAGAACTTTTTAATTTAAAAGATTGAAAGATCTATCAGCGTGAAAAGAATCACAGGAGTCAAATTGCAGTAATTTTATTCTGAATGCCATCTTTTCCTTTTGAAACAAAAGTATGCAAATGTCTTTACTAAGGACAGAGCTCCATCTTGTGGTCAAATCACGCAATGCAGCCTGGTGGACTGCTGTGAAATAGATGGTATTCATCTCAAGGGCTTAAATAATGTGGATGTAAAGCCAGCCAATAAACAATAACAAAGTGAAACTCAATCTGTGAGAGCTCATACGTTAAACATATTGTTTAGCAAGATAAAAACAGATTGATTTTTTAAACAATGATGATGATCCTTCTGTTCAGGACGACAACAGAGGAAGACAGGAGGATGAAATAAAATGGAAATACTTACTTAAATAAGTCAAATTTAATTTGTACCTGAGTACAGTACTTGAGTAAATGTACATACTGTAGGTACTTTCCACCACTGATTACTGTAAGAGGAAGTCGAAGAAGAAGACGACGACAAAGAAGAAAAGAGGAATTTTTTGATGGAGTGATTGCCCCAAACTCAGTCAAGGGTTTCCCTACTTTTCAAGTCCAGCCCTCCAGGACCTTGTTTCCTAAACTTGTTCATTCTGACAACAGCTTCCTGTGAAGTCCCTTTCTTTTACCCTGACTAGCTAAAATTGGGCCAGACAACATCCTCAAACCTGGTAATGGCATCCACAAGACATCCACTATTCATTTCTGTATTCAGCTTTTATCAGATTTCTGAAAATAAATCGGTTTATTTTGCTCAAACTAAAGTAAAAACTGATAGATGTGTAAAGAAAACACAGACCAGTTTTCTACTCAAACAAGGGCGACAACACGAAAAAATGTTCCTAAGTGTGGTGACTCATTTTACCAACTGCAACTCTGTGTTTTGCAGTAACTATACAAACGTGGCAGATTGTTTTCTGTGATAAAACACTTACATTTAACACTTATTTAGTGGGGGCACTAAATATCATAATTCACTAAACAAAGCCAGTTAGGAGTTATGAGACAGTTAAAAAGAAACATCTGGAAAATCCAAGATGTCTGAAGAGGATGCTGATGCAACTAAAGCTTGAAGAAGAAAAAGAAATCAACACTAAACCAATATTAAATAACCCAAAGATGTGTGGTCACATCAGACTGTAACCACAAGGGCCTGAAGTGATTGAATGAGTGAGTGAATGTTTACTACATGTTTTAATATGTCGACTCCTTAGGGACAGTAGCGCTTGGTGGTGGGGAGTGTGGGTTTATATGATTTAGGGGAGCAGCTCTTTTGTGAATGTATGAGAAGACGAGCGACAGTTAGTGAGCAATAAACCAGACGCTTGTGGTCTCTTTGGAAACAAACCACGACTGCCTGTCTTCCATTTTACAACACAAATAATGACATCGTTTTGTGACATCCAATTAAGCTCTAATAATGAAGTAAAAAGTGAGTAAAACTATATTCAAATAGTCAAAAAATGTCTGGGTCAGAGCACTTCCTGGTCTCAAAATTAGTTTGATGGAACCAACTTCCTGAAGATCTCAAATGCGTCCCAACTTTAGTCGCTTAATTAAAAACTCATGAATTCAAGCCGAACAAAGTTCTTCATGTTCTTCAAGAGGAGGGAGACTAAATTGTTTTTACAGCAGCTACAGGAGGAGTTTGATACACTGAAAATGTACTCACACACTGTTTCTAATAGTTAGAGGGTTTCAAAGTGGGAGGCGGGCCTCCCCAGGGGGGCTCCAAACAGTTTCAGGGGAGGCTTAGTGAATGGAAGTGAAAACATTACATTAGTTATCAAAAGGTAACCACACAGAATAGCCTAAATGTGTGTGATTTGGTTAAAGAGATAGTTCAGAGACACTGTCGTTTTGGAGAATTTTACTGTTTTTTCCAGAGTCAGAAACTAATAAATGCCTCAGGACAGATCTTTTTTATGTATTTGGTCTGACGTTGTGTCAAACAGCAATTTTAGGCTATCTTGGCTCAATTAGTGAGTGTCTGTGGGATCAAATAACATAATCATGATCCCGTAGGCATCCAGGGATTGGGCGAAACTCAACCCTTTTTCCAAGCTTTGTCTGAGGGGAGGCCCACTGTCTCAGACTTTCAAAACCACTGGTCTGCCCTCACTGATATAAGTGGGGTGGACAAAATATTAGCAACATCTCTCAGCATAACACAACAAACTCTGTTGAACAGCAGCACAGAGTACAGCCTCCTAAATGTATTTATTCCACCTTTATTTAACCAGGACACACAGTCTCTTTTACAAGTGAGACCTGGCCAGACTGGCAGCGTAGAGTAGGTTACACATTAACACACGATTTTTTAATATTAACTTATATAGCACAGTGAGATAGGACCTCAGAGACATTAAAGACAGAGCTCGACTATTTAAAACAGTTTCATTCTTCATGAAAGGTGTTTTGAATGTGGCATTTGAATGCCTGATGTGAAAGTAGTGTTTCCAAATTATGTTTATCTTGTAAATGACTCCAAACCGAGAGTCTCTGCATACTGAAGATTACCTAAATGATCGTATGATAGCTGTTAAAAACTGGAGAAAGCGGTTTATAGTGGTGGACAAGAAGGTTACCAAGAATGGCTTTAACCCGTTTCATTTTTGCAGACTTTCTATGCCTCTATTTTTGTCTTTGTTCAGCACCATTTAAACTGTCTTTACCCCATTCATGCACTGTGAAGGCGTCCCTTTGGGCTCCGGGTAGTTGTGACGGGCATTTCTCACTATTTTCAGATTTTTTACAAACCAAACAATCAATCGATTAATGGAGAAAATACTCAGAAGATGAATCCATAATGAAATAATCATTAGTTGCAGTTCCACCACAACCAACTCCAACAGTGAAATCCTGCTTTTACATTAATGCATGAGTAATAATAATCTAATGATATCATATATTATAGTATAACTGTCACAGGGGACATTTGTCTGCATTGAGTACTTTTACTTTTAATACTTTAAGTACATTTTCCTGATTATACTTACATACTTTAACTTTTATTAATACTTTTCAAAGGGTCTGACAGCATTTCCCACCACTATAGCACCGCATTTATTTGGCCTTTTAGTCTCATAGATGTAAATAATGAGGGGATGGGGTCTTAAAAGGAAAATAAGTATCAACTGGTGCTTTTCTAAAACATTGTGGGAGTTTTTCAGTTATAAATTCACCAGCTAGGGGTCATAGTTGATCCAAACTTCTTAATTACCGCTATAGCCTACATCACGTGGCCTGCCTGTTATCCTGCCTCTACTCGTACTAAATGGGCTTTTTTTTGCCAATAAACGTTTCCGTGTTTTCATGCAAATGCGCACACGGAGGGGAGTGAAGAGAGAAGGAGGGAGGAGTGGAGAAAATAGAGGAGGCGAGAGCATGAGAGAGGGAGGGGAGCGAAGTGGGTGGGTGGTGGGAAGCCAGGAGGAAAACATTAGCTCTCGTTTCTTCTCGTAGTTTGGAGATTTGCTCGCTTAATTCCCTGGACGCGCAGCTCAGACTGGACGCGCCGCACGGAGCCAGGACGCACGGTAAGAAGACGCGTTTTACTGACCTTGAAGGAGTCGGGGGGGGGGCGACATGCTGACATGGACTTTGGGGGAGAAAGGGAAGAGATGGAGGAGGAAGAGAGAGAAAGGCAGACAGGCGAACAGGAAGCTGCTGCCCTCCAGGGAGCCCTGAACTGGAAAAGTAACGGAAAGAATGAAAGACTGAGTTAAAGCAGGAGAGAGTTGGCAAGTCCGGGTTGGGAAAGGGAAAACCTCTGGGAAAACTTTAATTAAACTCATCGTGGGTGCTTCAACAACAAACTTTTGCTTTGCTGTTTGTGGAAACGTATCCAAAACTTCTTACAAGGCAACACTTTTTACCTAAACTCTCTGTACACGACCAAAGTGTGTTTTGCTGTTTTTGTGCGATGGTGCGCGAAAACTGCAGGATTGTTCAGCTGTCAAAACTTGATTTTATTCCGTGTTTTCGCTTAGAAATGAAGATTTCAGCCTGTAGTGTGTTTATAGATGAAGATGAGGACACCTCTGTTTAATAATGATGAAGGCTAAAGATGTATGAAAAGTATGCTTGTACAGATGCTGTAGTTGTCGGTAAACTGCGGATTTGCAGCAGTGATGAATGATGACTAATTTCTACATCGTTGCACAGCGGAAGACAGTTAAGTACTCATCCCACATCCTGTATTAGTGCTGCAGATCCTTTTCTATTCAGACAGACAGTAAAGTAGTTTGATGACACTCGGTTGTAGTGGTGGAAGGGCAGTTTATAGCTTTTTGGGGGCCCTATGCAAAATGTTGTTTGGGGGCCTACCAAGAAAATGGCAGCTTGGGGGCCCTGAAGTCAACATTTCAGCCTTTAGCCTAACCACATAGTCCACATATAGCAAGAAAAGGCCCTCAAGTAACCAAGTACATTTACTCATGTACTGTACTTAAAGGGAAACTCCAGTATTTTTAAACCTGGGCCCTATTTATTTATTTATTTATTTATTACAAATTTTGGGTTATAAATAACTAATACTTACCAAAAGTTTTGGAATTGGTCCAGTAGATCCGCCAGCATCCGCGAATGTCCTTGCGGGCAATTGCGCCCGTGAAAAGTACGGCAACTACACTACAAGAGTCTTTTTGTTTAATCAGAAACAGAAAGTCTTGCTCAAGGAAAAGTCTCGCCCTGAAGTCTCGCAAGAGCTTGAGTTGTTGCAGGAAGACGAAAGGATCTGACTCTTTAACAAACGGTCTGATCATAAACAAAAGTATCGGACAAATAAAATATTTAACCTGATGATGGCGCTATAGAGATAAGTCAAGGGATCATCAAAGTTATAACAATTCATGCCGAGGGTGAAAACTAAATATTCATGGAAAATCATCCAATAGTTGTTGCGACATTTCACTCAAAACCACAAATGTCAACCTCATGGTGGCGCTAGAGGAAAAGTCAGAGGGTCACCAAAGGCAGCAGGAATCATCCTCTGGGGAACATGAATGTTCATAATGTTAATCCACCCTGTAGTTGTTGAGATATTTCAGTCTGACCCAAAGCAGTGGACCAACAGACAGACAACATTGCCCTCCCCAGAGCTGTGCTGCTAGCATGGCGAAAAAGAGTAAACAAATTAAAAAAGCAGCAAAAATAGAGAAAACCCAGTAAACAGTGTGCAAAATATGGGGGGTCTCAGGGGGTCTCGGACCCCCTGATTAACAACTAGGACCTCACGAAGACGTTTTAATAACATTTCTTATTTTTTTCGCTAGAATGAAAAATTGTGTGTGTGTCCATCATATATATTATTTATTATTTTATTTATTTTACCGCCCATGCCACGAGATCCCCCTGATTGTGATAGAGTATTTCGCACATTGTCAGTAGGCTAAATATAACGAACATAAATTAGATTAAAACTTACTAAGGAGAAGTATTTTAAAAAAGCAACACGTTGTAAAAAGAAGAAATGAAAGTGGTCATGAATCGGAGTCTGCGCGCAAGTTGAAGAAGCAGAAGCATGATTGTAAGAACAGATTGTATGTGTAGATGTGTGTTGGCTAACTGGAAAGAAAGTGCTGAGAGATGTGACTGAACCTCAGCTGCTCCATCTAAACCGAACTGACGGGGTCATGTAAGGTAATTCCTTGAATTTGATCTCAATCAATAACCTCTAGCCGTGCACAAATTCATCTAAAGTGGGTCAAAATCCAAGTTTGTGTCACAGCTTGAAGGTCGTCCGTTGTTAGGTCGGTGTGACGCTGTCTTTGTGTGTCTTTGTGGCGCGTGGAGGAGATTGTTAAGCTTAAAAGGTCAATCAAAATGTCAGGGTTTTATCAGGTAAGCTGAGAGGAGGAGTGGCTCCGTGGCCCGAGAGGTCAGGTGAATTATTCAGAGGTTGATTGTCCGGGTCTTTTGGTGCGGCGCCCAAAGGGCCGATACTGTATTGTGCCCTTGTGTCATAACTGCATCTCACTTTTCCATTCTTGCTTTGTTTACGTTTGTCATCGGAGGAGAAAAAAGGTGACAGGCGTGCATGTGTATATACATCTCTATTTATACATGCATCAGTGTCAGAAATCAGTTCAGTTTTTGAGTAGTTGTCTCAAAATACAAGCTTCTTCTTCCCCTAATGGTGGCGTTCAGACAGTAAACTTCCTCATTCACTCAAAGTCAGATCTACTGAGGAAACTCATTAATCAGTAATCCATAGGAACCTTGAACAAAAACAAAACACTGTCCGCACGTTACCTTTTATTTGTTTATTCAACCTAGTTGTCGGTTAGATCGATTCTGTGGTCAGTTAAACATATAATGAGTGACGGGAAATCTGATGAAGGGGAAATTAACAAACAACAGTCAGGACTCCACTCTGGCTTCACGACGGCCACCTGGCTACTTTTGCTTCTTTGCCAAAAGTGCTGGAAGAAGTTCTCAAAACCTTTTACTTAAAGCTGGGGTAGGCAAAACCTGTGCAACCATCTCTGCACAACCTCCCGCCTCTCTCTGCTGCCTCGCATCACTCTGCTAAGCCCCTCCCACCAAACCCCCAACTTTCGAACGGCAGCTGAAGGAGTCGGTTCCCCTGCGAAACCTCATCGTAGGGCTCGCTCTCCACGACGTGAGCCTCACCGAGACCCCGATCCCTCTCGCCGCGACTTGTCTTCTCAAAGACGCCCCTCCAGAGGCAGCTGCAACAACATCCTGCAGCGGGATGAGAGGCTAGTACACCACACACATACCGATGTCCCCCCTCAAAGGTTATTCCCCACCGTTTGTCATCTTGCCACTCGTCGATACGAGCGCCGTGGCATCGAACATAATGAGCCCGAAGCTCCGTGTGGAGCCGGGACGGGTTGTTTTGCTCTATACGCCGCTGTAGGCAAAGGAGGTGTTGGAAGTTTATCACAAGTTGCAGGATTTTCCACCATTGAATCAGGCTTTCACCGTCTGAAGGGACGTGCACGCTCATCTGCATTTGTAGAACAGCCAATAGGAACGCGCCCTCTCTCTGAAATGACTTGTGATTGGCCAAAGTCTCCCGTCACAGGATAGATTTTCTGAAGTCTGAAAATGGAGCCAAGAGGAGGGACAGAAGTAGAGGTTTTCTCTCAGACCACTTGAATTACAACATGCTGAACGGTTATTATGACATTTTTGCCCAATGATGCCAAATAAATACCTTTAAGTAAAAGTACCAATACAACAATGTTAAAATACTCCATTTCAAGTAAAAGCATTAAAAAGTACATAAGTATCAAAAGTAAAAGTACTTGGCTACTGTGACTAATAAATTGTCATATGTATAAGAAGCATTTTACTGCTGTAGCTGCTCGAGGTGGAGCTCGTTTTAACTACTTTATATACAGTTAGTTAGCTTAGTCCAGTGATTCCCAACCTCGGGGTCGGGCCCCTCGAAAGGGTCACATGATAAATCTGGGGGCGGATGGGAGATGATTAATGGAAGAAGAAAGAAGAAAAAACAAAGTTCTGATACACAAAGTTTCATGTTTTGGAATTTTATTTGTCAAATATTTGATCATTTTACCTCCTAACAGTTATTTAAATGAAACAATGTGAGATGTTTAAAGGGGAAGTTGGTGGAACTGCTAACAACTCACAGACATCTGGAACCTATGACACTGGGGCGGCTGTGGCTCAGGAGGTAGAGCGGATGCTCCATTGATCCCAGGGTTAGCGATTCGATCCCTCCTCCTGTCCACATGTTGAAGTGTCCTTGGGCAAAACACTGAACCCTAAGTTGCTCCCGATGGAGACCAGCACCTTGCATGGCACCTTTTTTGTGAGAGGTATTGTATTTTATACGCTTTTGATGAAGGTTTTTTTATGTAAAATCTTAATTTGTAACTACAGCTGTCATATAAATGTAGTCCCTTTTAATTTTAGTGCAGTACAATGTAGCATTAAATGGAAATACTCAAATAAAGTACAAGTACCTCAAAATTGTACTTCTGTACAGTACTTTAGTTACTTTCCACAGCTACAAACGATTAAAATAATTCAATGAAATTGGTCTCCGGTAGGCTGGTGGAATTTACAGGTCATTTCTAAAGCTAAAGTATTTTGTGTTACTTTATACTGTCTAACGTCTAAGAAAATATGCCTGTGAATATATAATCCTAATAGAGACTATATGCAGGAAAGGAGGACTTTTTCAGTGGCTGCCATGTATAAAGTGAATGTGTTTCTGTATTTTGTGGTTGTGGTTTCCAGCTAAAGGCACTGAATTAGCAGAAAAACCAACAAGCCAAAATGCATGTGGTCTGTGTGGTTCAGTGGCACGGAAAACCGTGCAACAGAAGCAACCAGGGTCTCCCACCCAGGAAGTGAAAAACCCAAAGCTGTGCCTTGTCTCAGCATCTTCCGCTTAATGAGATATTCACCATTTAAAAATGTGCCAATTAAGGAACTCCAACTGACTGCACAAAACAAAACACGAGCAGTAACGGACAAAGTGGTTAACTAAACCCTCAGTTGTCATAAGTTACAGAAAATGACAGTATTACAGTGCTGCTTTGCATCTTGTGCATCCGTTTTGCATACGATGAGTTAATTTGCTAATGCTAATTTGACTGATCACAAAGTGACTAGGTACTTTCTTCTCCCATTAATTAAATTAAATTAGCAGGTGCGAGCTAACTTTCTGGGTACAAACTGACAACTGACTAGGGGATGGGTATCGTTTGAAGTCCGTAAATACTATTGACAATAACATAGCTTTGGTTTTGGGTGCCAATGCCAAAACAATACTTTTTCACTTAACAAAAGAATCCAAAAGTCTCAAATGTTAAATGTGATCTAAACACAAGCAGCTGAACAAGAACTTTGCCCAAATAAAATAGTCGAAAATTGGTGATTGATTGACATTTAATGGCACATTTTGGCACTAAACAGTTATAGGTATAATGGTGTGACTTTCAGCTGCGCTGTGGTTGATCTGTGGGCAGGTGAAATCCACAGCCCTCTGCAGTGTGAAAGTTTGACTCATTTCTGTACTTAATGTATGACGTACTGTAGATAGAGTAACGCCACATGTAGGCTTTCATTTAAATTCACTAATCAATAAATAGTTTATGTTGACTTTAAATCTCTTGCTTTAATTCTCTGCAGCATCCTGTTGCTTAAATGTCCGTAAACACTGAGCATCCTTAAGGTGCCTCCAGGTGTACGTTTTGCATTTGCTTGTTTTTGTTGTGAGAGTGTTTTTGTTCTTTTTTTTTTTTTTACCACAAATAACCAAGGAACCGACTGTACAGACGTTAGCTGTTAGCTAGATAGTAACACCCGCATTGACTGTGTATGTTTGACTGCTCAACTTTTCCTTCAGACTCTTCTTCTTCCCTTTTATTCTTCTTTCTATAGCTGGGTATATAAAAAAAATTCAATAGTGTCGACAATACCGCCTGAGTTTCGGTACTGGTACCAAAACTAAACCTCTTTTATACGTAACATTAAAGAAAATATTGAAAAATAAGCCAATCTTGTCTTAATGGAAAGTAGAGCTGAAATGATTACAGTTAATTAACATTCAGTCAGCAACTATTTTGATGATTTACTTTTTTTTTAAATGCCAAAAATCCTCAGTTCCAGTTTCTCAGATGTTAATATTTGCTGGTTTTCTTAGTTTCCTGTGATATTGAATTGTATATGTTCTGGTTTTTAAACGTTGGTCCAACAAAACAAGACACTTTTTAAAACTATTTTGTAAAATTTTATAAAAGCAGATGTAATAGAACTTTATCTAAATAAAATTATTATTAGCGTTCAGTGCCGTCATTACGATCGGTACTCAAAAAGTATCAAACAAAAAGTTGCATATCCAGCCCTGCTTATCTATTGTCACATTTCTTATCCAAGATGAAACATTTTAAACTCAAACAGACACCTCTTCATCTAAGTTGGTGACACCTTTCCACTGACTTTGTATTGAAACCAAACTTCACCTTCTGTCTGAACACACCTCTACATGTTTAATATAAGCTGCTTTGTATTGGTAAACCCCATTTTCCATGTATGAATTGCTCACTTGCTGCTGTTTAGGACACAGTTTACATTTCTCCCATAGTTTTTTCGTCACTGCTTTACTTTTGGATACAGAAGTAATCGCATATGACATCAGCATTTCATGGGCAAAAGGGTAAATCTATAGTTCAGCACTGCATGTTTGAGAAGCTGCATGACAGTTGCGTATTGTCCTCTGAGTTGGCGCACAACACCGTTTTTAATGGCATACGAGCTCTGTTTTTCCACAGAAGCTGCTTTTCGGGGCAATTAGCAAGAACTCGCTATCACTGCTACTTCCTGCAATTGTTGAGTTACTGTAACAGATTTCTGGACTGAAATCTGAAGGCAGACATGGTGAAACAACGCAGACGCCCAAGTGTTAGCAAAATCAACAGTTCAAACAGTTCAAAAGAGGTTATTTTCTTGTATAACTGATTGAGTTTGCTTGTTGAGCCTTTTGGCCGGACAGAAAATCGAAATAATCAACTTTAGACGGTCAAAGCTTTGATCCAGTTTGGATTCTTTATCTGCAGGTTATTTTCTTGAATAATTGATTGATTGTTTGGTCTATAAAACATCAGAAAACAGTGACATATGTCTTGTCAACAGTCAGAAATCCAAAGATATTCAGTTTACTGTGATGTAAGACAAGCAAAAGAAGCGAATCCTCCCTTTTGAGAAGCATCACGTTTGGCATTTTTGCTTAAAACCGTAAAATGATCAATTGATTATCAAAATAGTTTAATGTTTTGTCTGACGACTAATCGATTCATTGACTAATCGCTGCAGCTCTGCTTCCCTCGATAGGTGGCTTTACTGCAGAGAGTTAAAGTGCTCTGAAAAATACAGTGTGTTGGCTGCCAGCTATTATTAGCTAGCAGCCTGATAAGACAAGTACCTGCTGATTGAGATGCAACAGAAGACGCAGGCTGGTGGATTGTGGAATGCTGATCTCTCTAAAAAATCAAACCAGGACTTTGTATTTTAGGATTTCTGCTAAGATTCAAATAAAAACTTCAAAGTTCTTGCCAGAATACAGCTGCAATGTTTCTGTAAGTTTCATGAAAGCACTGTTAGAGTTTGTGGATGCTTTATGAAGGAGCTCTTTCAGGCAAGTTTCTGTGGTTCCCTTAATCATGGATGGATTATTGAATGGGACCGCGCACAGGCCCACGGGCCCAAAGGGTCAGGGGGCCCCCGGGCCAGAGTCTCTGTTTGAAATGTCTGTTAACATTTCATGTTGGAAAGTCACAAGGCTCAGTTAAAAAGTAGGGCTGTCCTCATCGACCACAAAGACACTCAGAAAGACCACAAAAAGACACAAATCACCATAAAGAGATGCAAAATGACTACAAAGAGGCATAAAACAACCACAAAGAGGCGTAAAAAGACCACAAAGAGATGCAAAACAACTACAAGGAGACGCAAAATAACTGAAATGCAACAGGTCTACAAAGGCACATAAATGACCACAAAGAGGCTCAAAATAAACACAAAGAGACTACATAGGGATGCAAAATGGTTACAAAGAGATGCAAAAACACTACAAAGATACATAAATGACCACAAAGGGATGCAAAATAACTACAAAGAGTCTCAAAACGACCACAGACAGACGCAAAATGACTACAAAAACAGGCAAAACGACTACAGTAGTCGTTTTCAGTCTGGGTGTCTTGCTCCTATGTTGGAGGAGTGGGGGCCCTTTTACATGTTTAATCCGTCCATGCTCGTATTGATTGTAGCCTGAGAAGCCCTTAAAGTTGACTTAAAGCTCTTTGTGTGTTTAGTGAGCACAAGAAGTCTCCTAGCCACGAAGAGCCTCTCCTCTGTAACAACTTTTATAAAGTTACGCCCCTCGACTCCTCTCCCCTCGTCTTGGTGACACAAAAACGCCAACTCTTTCTTCTCTACGCACCTTTTTCTCTCCTTCTCCTTGAAAACAGTCCTCATTTATCCAGAGCTCTGTTTGCTATTAGACAAAACACACACCGAGAGGAATCGTGCAAACGCAGCTGTGCTCATTGGCTTATCTTTTACTGTAGGTCATTGTGTGATTGGCTGATCTACGGAAACTGTTATGCAACAACTCATATCTTTCCCCCAGTTGTTTCAAGTATGTGTGGCCTTGTTCAAGTCAGACACAACACTCAGTACATCATTGCACAGGTGTAATTTTTGATAAAAGCAGTAGTTTGGACGTGGGTCAAGTTGGATTTAAACTGGGTTCTGTAGGTGGGGCCGTACTACATCATGTTTCAAGGGAGATAAAACATAGCTGTTAATCATTGTGACTCTAATATGCTTAAATATGTTAGGCCCTTAACATGCAGTTCTCCTGTAGCCTAAAGTGTAATCTTAATATTCCTTGTTTTAGCTGCACAGCATGAGTTTGTGATGACGGACCCACTGCTTGTTAACGAGATAAAGTTATCTGTCAGATACGGGACTGGGCAATGGCAGTCGGTGCTTGTTTGAGTGTCACAGTGTCTTCAACACATCCTACATATATATAATACAGAGGAAAAGGTACAAATGTACAGTAACTTAAAGACATTGTTCAACATTTTGGGGAATATGCTTATTCACTTTCTTTCCAAGAGTTAAATGAGAAAATTGATTGGGTTGGGCGATATAATAACATATACCAAAAGATGATTTGTTTTTGCCATTGCGTTCAATGTTACAAATAAACACCCAGAACTGACTTACTACAGGGCAATATTGGATTTACCAGATTCGTGTGTTAATGTGATGAAGTACATTGATTTGTCGGGTATTTGATTACTTATTTTAACTACCCACCAGTCATTTATATGATGTTGTGAGGAGGTGAAGTATTGTGTCGGCTATTATTAGAGTAAGTAGTAGTAGGCAAACCATCCTTTTTAAAACCATACAAACACAAAAGGGCTCTTCAGCCGTTTGGATACAAAGGCATCTGTCTACACACACACACACACACGCAGAGAAAAAGGTTCTTTCCTTCAGCTGCAAACAAGCGGCCAGTGTTGATGATTTGAGGACTGTTCAGTTGAGAAACCAGAGATCACTAATCGGACAAGACACTCATTCATCTGTGTGACCTCTGACCTGTTCAGCCAGTCACAGGTGGCACCGGGATGCTGTTACCCACCTTTGTTTGCCTGGAATAGAGAATTAATTCCAGTGTTTGTTGCCTGCACTTTAAAAAGTTAACCTCTGTGCGTGTGTGTGAAAAAAGACGATAAGTAGGACATTTCCAAGGCATCACCGGGTTTCACTGGTGAAGGTGATTTGAGTTGAACCACATGTTCTGAATCAACCTCCCCCAGACAGTTTTTCCACCGTGGTTTTAAAGCTAAATGTGAAACAGTTTTCACCTTATGACGTATTTAAACACCACGATTAGCATATCTGGATGGAGTTTTGATGTGGTTACACTACACAGTTTTATTTTCCCCTCCAAAAATATAATTTTAAAGTATATTTTTACCAAAGTTTTGGCTGGCAGACGTGAGGAGTCACAGGTGGATTTTGAAAAAGAAACTCAAAAATGAAAGAAACGACTACAAAATAAGCAAAAATGTTCTGGGCCATCTCAGTATTGACCAAAATAATTGTGATTATGATTTTTGCCATAATCGAGCAGCCCTAGTTACAAGGTCCAAGTCCGCTGACATCACTAAATCATCCCCACATCTGTTTTAAGATAGAAATTAGGTTAACACTGGTAGCCTCGTTGTTAGCCACAGATCAGATTTGGTAGGAAAACAGTGAGATTACTTTAAGGCACAAAAGAAAAAGAGAGCAATAGAGACAGAGCGCATTAAAGCCCCGCCCACACCTGAGGGGAAAACAATTCATCGCTCTCCATTGACTTTGTATTATGTGAAGGTGCCTCCTTGTCACTTCGGTCTGCTAGCAAACAACAGAAACATGCCTAAAAGCTGCCGTGTGGTGGGACGCACTACCAACAGGGTACAGAACCCAGAACCAAGTTTTTATAAGCTGCCGAACCCAAAAAACTGAACCTTTTAAGAAGACAAACGTGGATCCAGACGTGAGGCATCAGCAGGGAGAAACTGTCAGGATCCCTGACACTCAGTGTGTCTACGTGTGCAGCAAGCATTTAGTCGCTGCTCAGTCAAATATCCAAATGTCAGTTTTAGGCTAACTATATTGCTGTAAGTTAAGCTAAAGCATTTTGACAGTATGTAACTTGTGTAGTGGCTAAATCAGAAAGCTATGCAGTGTTATGTTTGTGCCTTAGCTAACTACAGTAACTTAGCTTGAGAAGAGACACTGAGACAAACCCACAATATTGAGTTTGTCCTCTCTGGTAGACACAGGGTGCTGAAATATTCCTTTGACATGCTGAAATCGAGTGTTTTTAGGTAGCTACAGGCATTTTGTCAGTGTTTCAGTCCTTGGTTGCATATTGTGGCGCCGTTTGCGTTCCCCTCCGGTGTGCGTGGTTTTATAATGTGTTGCGCTTTGTCTCAATGTTCTTCCAGCACGAATTGAGCCAAAGTTGTCAGAGTTTCTGGTGACGTGAGGTGGAAGGAATGAAAATCTTCCTGCAGAAATCACCTCATCCAATATCCTCATTCTTCCTCAGGGCGATGTCATTAAGGGGAGAGTGGACAGCGAGCAGCAGGGTTTACTGGAAATGTGGTAATTTGGACAAACAGCGACAACCAGTACCACAAATGTAATGTAATCTGTAGGTGCTATGGAGATAACATACAGTATTTTTCATTAACCAGAAGTTGTGTATTATTTGCAGGTAACAGCATCCTCATCATACATTTAAATTATTACTCAAAGCTGGAAGTCTGTTTCTGGTTACAGCTTCTCCTACTTGGCAGGGCAGTAAAATAAGGTTTACTCCATTTATAAACAACTCATATTTTGACAAACTGGAAGCAGGTGGAAGCAGAATGATCTTCTCCAACTAACATTGTTATGAAAAATAAGGCTCAATGCGGAGTCAAACTGTATTTTTTGATCTCCGGAGAGCAGCTGAGCGATGTGGCCCGGGATGTGGTTCTGTATTTTATTAAGAAATATGTAATCCTAATGTAACAACATGGATCTTTGATTTGTTTTTATTAGTTGTTGAATGGCAGTGTCGTTCTAACTTGCTTAGAAGATGTATTGGGCTGTCAGACTCAACAGGAAATACTTTGTAGAAGGGTAAATTGTTGGTTTTGACCATTTATTAAATGTTCAAATTACATCAGCATTTTTCTGAACTTATCCTGTTCTGATTTATCCGATTCTGGTTTAAATGTTAAAAAGACCTACTAACACAGGAGACATTACTGTATATGCAGGTAACAAGAAAAAAGTAAGTGCCAGTACTCCTCCTGTTCACATGTTGGCCGATATCAGCAAATCATTAAGTACATTCTGAATTCCTACAGTGAATACAAGATACTAGGAGATATTGCTGATGTTCACAACATACATTAATAATATTAGAGTAAAAAATAATTCACTATGTACTAACTTTAGTGTGTGGTGCAGATGCAATGAAGTCATCAGGCCGGGATGCTCTTAGTTCCTTGAATTCCCGGCGAAATCCCTTAATATAATGTTACTTTAGACTAGCCGCTGACAGAGAAAAGCAGGCAGGTGAGAACGGGAACAGAGAACCTGATATGGAGAGGGCAGAAAAGAGTAAAGTCACGGCACACCAAAGAGTAAAATGTAGAAGCGCCGAACACTTCGAGCACTGCTCCTAGAATAACTTTCACTTTACTCGAGAGCTGTGTTCGTCTTCCCAGCATCTCCATAACTCATTCTCTGGATCCAGGTTTCTGTGGTGTGTCGGCGGCGCTGTAGTAAAGCCTGAAAAGTCAAGAGTATCTGCCAAAACCAAGAGCGTGAAACTCCGAAACACCTCCCCAAAATTCAACCTTCCACACCGTTTGACATTCATATTTAAAGCCTCGTTAAATCTTCATACTGTGGTGAGTTTAAATGTCACTTTTTTTGCCGTTAACCACACTGGAGACGCCTCTCGGTGTCGGGGCCACATGGCTCGTGTGTTCGGCTGCGGAATAAACTGGGTGGTTAATTTAGTGGAGCTTTTTAGTTAGAGTGAATGAAAAGGTGGACTGTTTGCTTTGAGGGTTTTTATGGTGGGACTTTGTCAAAGAGTGAACACGTGGTGGGCGGTTACAAATGTGCGTTTGTGTGCATTTTGCTCTCGCGTTAATATGTTTGCACATGCAAGCTAACACAAGGATGTACCCAAAAACACCAGAGGGAACATGTGGACGCGGATATACACACACATAAAAACAGTGATGCAGACAAAACACACACTGTGTTACTCGTGTGTCATGGCGTGTGTGTGTTTGTTTTCCAGTGGCATTTCTTTTAAAACGCACACATTCTTCAACAAACACATGTGGTTGATATTTTAGCTCCAGCACTGATGTCACTGTGGCAACCAGCGCTGAGGGGCGGGAGCTTCCTGTCCGGGAATCCTCGACATGGGCAGAGGGCACACACACACACACACACACACACACACACACTTTTTTCCTCACTTATGACTGCAAGTTCTTTTCTCTGGCGAGTTTTGCTATACAGTTCGTGGTTTTTGTGCAAGTTTCAGATTTTTGGGATCACGTGTCTGCACAAACGCACAAACACACACACACACACACACACACATACACTGTAAGTAGCCGAATCCTGACATTATGAGTTTTTGCTTTAGTTTTTTTTGCTCACAGGAGTGAGGTTTCATTGAGATTGGGATTATTTTAAAGACATTCCTGCAGTCATCACTCAAACCCCTTTTCCACCAACATGGAACTGGTTCTGTTCCGGTTCACGTACCTAATTTTGAATCGTTCAGAGCATTTCGACTCAAAATAAATTGGTTAAAATGAAAAAGTTTTTTATGCTTCCTACCTCTGTAATTATCTGGTGACTTTAAGGTGTCAACAGCTCTTAAAAAGGCTGACAGAAAATGAAAATAGAAATAAACATTGAATTATTTAACTGCAGAGGGTTTGCACTGCTCATGGTATTTTGATTTTAATCATTAATCAATGATCAAAATGAAAAAAAAATGTAAAAAATCCTGCTCAGTTTCTTGTATTTTTCTCGTATCCTTTAAACGATATAACACGATATTTTTCATGTTATTATGACACAACTTTCTCGTTCATGCTACATACCAAATTATTCAGTTTTAAGAAGAATCTTTTCTCGTATTAATAACCTATCGCTTTATTTTGTTTTACACATAATCAGCACCTTGTTAGCTTGCAACCCCTTGTGGGGGTCCTGACCAGTTAATGTATCGACCTTCAACATTTGGATTTCGGGCCACTGATCAGCTGTGTCAGGGCTGCGAGAGAGAAACCACTAAAATAACAGCGGCGTACCAACAGCCACTTTTCGGTCTCTCCATCACTCGGCTGAGACAGACCACGGGGGCCAGACGTGGCTCTTGATTTTGAGCTCTTATTACTGTCAAAAGGGGCAGATAGGTGGCAGACGAGTGGATGTCTGGGCTGAGAGGGGACGGGGAGCCTCCCTCTGAGTCACTCTGCCCTACATGAGAAAAACATTAAGAGGCTTGACGAGGGCTGATGCAAACCTGAAGTAAGAACGTTTGGGAATGAAAGGGGAAGTGAAGGCAGGACTCTCTCTCTCTCTCTCTCTCTCTCTCTCTCTCACACACACACACAAACATACAAATAAATAAATACCCATTTAGTGGAGCAAACATGAACAGACACAAGTGTTTTCCTCCTCTTCTTAAATTAATTCCTTGTGGTTGTTTGTCCAGCATACACAAGCACAAGCGTACTTTTCCAGTCAGAAATAAAATGTATTTTGTTAAAATACAGCTGTAGTGGGAACCTAAAACCTGCTTAAACCCCAGTTTTAAANACTCTCTCTCTCTCTCTCTCTCTCTCTCTCTCACACACACACACACACACAAACATACAAATAAATAAATACCCATTTAGTGGAGCAAACATGAACAGACACAAGTGTTTTCCTCCTCTTCTTAAATTAATTCCTTGTGGTTGTTTGTCCAGCATACACAAGCACAAGCGTACTTTTCCAGTCAGAAATAAAATGTATTTTGTTAAAATACAGCTGTAGTGGGAACCTAAAACCTGCTTAAACCCCAGTTTTAAAAAAACATACGACTGGGGAATGATTACCTCATAGAGCACATTATGGAAAATGCCCTAATGGCAGCTGGCGGGCACTCAGTCATTCTCACTTTAACAGCAATGTTTAAACTCTCAGGTTCCAGGAGAAAGCTGATGTTTGACTTGAGCAGTCTGGTGTGTGTGTGTGTGTGTGTTTATTTCCTGGTGATGGAGATATCAGGTGACTCAGATTTATCCTTCATTCAGCCACGATGTAACAGATGTCTCTCCTTCCTCACAGACCGGTATGATGGATAGATAGCAGGAGGAGGAAGAGAAGATGTCGTTCTTTGGCGTGGACTGTGTCAGGAAGAAAGAGAGAGGTAAGCCTTAACAACATGGACAACATGAGCTTGAGTTAAAAAAAAAGAAAGAAATTGAGGTTCAAATTTCGTCCTTCACTCGCTACTTCACTAAGTAGCTGTCAATAGCTATTCAAGAGTTTCCAATCGTATTACATGAATTTCCTCAGCTGATTTAGTTGCCCAATTGTCATTACAGTGCTTAAAGTTATGATATTTAAATTCATGTATATTAATAATAATAATTTCTCTCTCTTTTCAAATCAGAACTGGAGAGGAAACTCCTTGCCAACAACCGCGAGTACAACCTCTCCTTTAAATATGCAGTAAGTCTATAATATTCCACATATTATATACTTGTATGTGTGTGGGTGGTGAGGTGCTGTTGTCCTCTACAAATGGGACTTCTAAAATAGACGAGGATGTACAGCGGATGCAGTCCACGCACCTTTTAGACCAAACAGTTTACTACGACATTTTGTCAGTACAGATATTTACATGAGAAACTCTCCCTTGGGGTGTGTCTAGCTGCTTGGGTGTCTGGGCGTTATCAGGAGACTGGACGTCAGCCAGAGTCAAAGAGTTGTTTCTGGGTAAACTCATTCTCCTCAGCTTGTTCTCTGTGTTGCTGCGGTCAAGGTCAAAACTCTGTATCTGTAAAAATGAATACATGTATGACTTGTTTTAGCATCGCAAACATGCGTTTTGATGTTTGCCGGTTGGTTCTAAAAGGGTTGCATGCATCGGCCAACGAGTTGTGTAGAAACATGCAGTAAGAGGTGTCACTTCTACAATGGCGATGTCTGCTACGTCTGTACGGAGGATCATTTTATTCAGAAAGGAAAAATGGAAAACAAATTCATATATTTGCTCTGCTACTAAGGATAATCAGGACATAATGAAATGTTAAAAAAGAACAAAAGGAAATTGGATATTGACATGACAAATGGATATTGTGAAATGGGAATTTATATTAAAAATAATGAACTTTATTAACATGTCACTTTTCAAAATAGATGTTTGATTCATAAGACATTCACAATAACAAATCAGTAAATGAGGTAAAAACTAAAACACAAAAAAATCAGACAGATCAACAAATGAAGTGTTAAATTGTAAAACTAAATATATTCACACCAAAATAAATATATACATAGACACATACATTTCAGTATATACACATGTGCATAAACGCATACATTCTGTAGGCACACGTACAAAGACACATACATGTACAGTATATTGGAAAGACACGTAATATGAAACTGAAAAACGCAGAAGTGGAAAATCTTAAGTTGAAAACATCAATGGTAAATGGAAAAAGTTGATTAAATTAGTTTTTACCCCCCTAACATTTTAATATTCCATTTTCCCTTTTAATTTTATTTTTGGTTAAACTCATCCTCCGTACAATTTCAAGGGGAGAAAACTAATTTCACCTGTTTGTGTATTTAAACATTTACAGACAGAACAAAATCTCTAGTCTGTGGGCGGCATTGTTAGTGAAGAGATCTGGTGTGATAAGTGATTTGGGAGTCGCAGTCCAGCTGGCCAGAGCTTTCAGCCTCCTGATAAGATCCACCTGGCACACAGGAAATGCCTCCCACCAGATTACACTCATAAAGTCATAAACATCTGCAAAGAACCCTCAAGGATTCTTTGCATGCCGATATAAACATGAAGCAGATTGTCTACTCTGCAGTCGGTTGCTCAGTTAGTTGCAGAAAATACTACGATGAAAGTAAGTGTTGTAATTCGTTATCCATGGTGAATTAACCGCTGGTAGTCAAGGCTGATGTTTGTTTGTTTTCCCGGAAAAGGGTCACATGATAGGGACGTGACGAATCAGGGAAGGACACGTCGTGACTGATAAGACCCAATCAGGAAGCGAACGTGGGTGTCTCAGTTTCCGTCCGTCCTCACTAAGACCCTTCGTGGAGTTTTCTAACTAAAAGGGGGTCTGCGGCGTTTTAAAAGGTCTCCGTTTTAGGGATTAGAAAACGCTGGAGTAGTGTGGACGCTGGGCGTAAACGTAGCAAAAGTTATGCGTTTTAAAACAAAAACGTATTAGTGTGGATGTAGCCTAAGAGACCTAATGAAGGGTTTCATTACACATTAACAAAGCTATAACCCAGAGATTTCTAACATGACATGAACATGTAATGCTGAGTTCTTTTAGGATGTTTTCAGAGGATCCCCAAGCTGCTCTCTGGTTCTGTTTTGGTCCTCAAAGAACCTCAACATTTTAGAGTAGGCAGAGACATCCAGACAGAGTTTTTGACCGTTTATTTACCCTGAGAAGTGTTCCTAGGAAATACACTTCCAAGAAGCTCTCTACCAGAATAATCATGTAATCACCACACAATAGAATAGAATAGAAACGCAGTAGATTAGCTACTTGAGAATGAGATGTTTATATTTATTATTTCCCGGTGTTAGATTATTATAGTAAAGATATGTTGAATATAACGTCTACTCTCTGCACTTTTATATGAAGGCAGTTGATTGGTGAGATAATGAACTGCTAAATTAATCCACGAAATACATTATTGAACAGTTATTTTAATATTAACATGTGAAGGATCTGACTGAAAATGAACAAGCTGATAATGCCTATAACCATTTGTCCTCATAGCTTAGCTATCATGCTTAGCTCCAGCCTCATGCCCCATTAGCTAGTGTTGGATTGCTGCTAGCTTTGTCTTGCTTAAGTTAAGCTTAGTACAATGATAGTTAATACAAGTTTTCTTCTTGTCAGGATACAGAACCTCTGAATATTTTTTTGGACCATTATAGCACCTATAAAGACTTATTGAAAATCTTAGCTGGATCATTTAAAGCAGTGAAAAGAGGCTCATCTACACCTATACATGATGATAGTTGGATACTAACTTATGTTAAAAATACATTATTAAATATTTACTTTAATAATAACATGTAAAAGAACATCATGGTTAAGATGGATACACTTTCATGCTGTAGGAGTGACAATAAAAGTTAAAACTGCATCTTTTTATTTCCCCGTCTTCCTTGAGAAAACAAAGAAAATACCTCAACACACCTTAGTTCAAAAAGTGAAACAGGATATATTTGTCAAGTATTGATCACAGTGCTTCACAGAACTGAGTTATCTTCTTTGTCAGGGAGATGGAAACAATCATCATGCCTGCACGTCTGCTGGTTTCCTCTGAACAGTCACCATTTATTAACTTACTGATAAAATCATTCAAATGTAACATTTATTAAAAGGATTTACATTTTACAGAGATGACAGAGTATGTCGTAAATGTTCCTACTGTCTTCTTGTTCTGACCAATCTCGTGATTGAGAAGTTTCCTGTTTTATGGCTGGCTGACCTCAGTTTGTGACTGGCAAAGCATATTCAGCATGTTAACCACCTACACACAAGAAACAATAACCTAATTTGAGGTTCCTCCAACATTAAATACATTTCTCACTGAGACATAAAGCTTGAAATATCTTGAAAAAGGTCCATAAGTATATTCAATCCAAAGAAAAGCCTGGGTATGTCAACATTAATCCTATATTGATTTAACACTCAATCTTATCTTTCTGTCACTTATTCTCCCTCCCTTTACACCTCTTCCAGACGAACGCCATCAAGACCTCCAAGTACAACCTCTTTTCCTTCCTACCTCTTAACCTGTTTGAGCAGTTCCAGAGGATCGCTAACGCCTACTTCCTGTTTCTGCTGGTGCTCCAGGTGAGGGAAACAAACGCACACACTTGCAGGCACATACAGGCAAGGTTTCCAAATTGTAAAATTTCGAAAATCTCTACATGCAAAATAATGAAATGCAAAATTAGACTTGTTCCTCTCAGGTTGGTTGACAAGACATACTGCATGTTTGAAACATTTGCAAGAAAAGATTCAGAAAGATTATTATTATGCTGCACAAGGATTTTGACTCCATTGTGGGAAGATTTGTGAGTTGTTGGGTATTGAAGAGGATCACCACGGGTTCCTCCATGTACGTATCAAAAAAGTTGGATGTAGCAATGGCGAGTCAGCTTTGCTTAGTTTGTCTCAGAACTTTTCCCCCATAAACAACCATTTAAAGAGGCCTCTCTAGCGTCGAAAGAACACCTCGAACTGCAAACAAGGTCAATTATTACTCTTTGTAATATGAGTTTTTAAACCATGAAAATTTGCTGTTTGTAAGATGTTCCCAAATTTAGAAAAGCTATTTTTGTGTCTGACATGATCCCAGTGTAAAGATTAACAGACCATCAGCAGGTACCAGGAAGTGAAACATACTTATTTCTGAACGGGGAAGAACTAGCTATTTAACCACATACAAACAAACACACTATAGATCGCAGCTATAAAAGAAGTAGAGCTGAAAAAACTGAATTAGAGTTAATATCGGATTTTATTTTGATGTAACTGCCAGTCATAGCTGCTTTGCTGACCCTTTTGTAATTCTTTTCACCAAGTGGGAGACATCGTAGCTTTCAGAAATAATCGTGGTTGTCAGAATTACAACCGGAACGCTGACATTGTGAAGTGTATGCACTTTCATTGGAATACACTGCCGCCATCTTGTAGTCCAGTATCCAGTTTTAATAAAACCAATGATATCTTTTACTGAATCTGACAGTTGATACCTAGCTGGATTTTATTATATCGTTTTATGTTGTACTTCTTGTGGTTTGTCTTGTAACATCTTGGGAGTCTTAGGTGTTCAGTTGCCGTTATCTTGGCTAATATTAGCCTCACGCCCAGTTAGCTAGTGTTGGATTGCTAGCACAGTAGCTAAGATCTGCTAATGTTAGCTTTGTGCCCTGTCAGTTTATCTTTGAAGGGTGGTAGCTTTCTTCCAGTAATGTTAGCTTTTGTACTGTTAGCCGACAGCTTTTTCTAACTAATTCATACTTTTACCCCAGCAACTCCTAGAGGGAGATAATAGCCACACCTGGACCCCCTAACAAAATGGTCTAGACATGCCCTTGGTGTTAAACTCAGTTGCTCCATAAGCCAGCACGTAAAATCACCTGATATGTTGATAATTAACCTTGATAATTAAAAGCTGAGCTCATGTGAGACTAACTGTAAGGTTTTTTTTCTTTATTTACAAAGAAAACCACACAGAACATCTGTGAAATGATCTATTCCTCATTTTTGTGGAAACACATTACGCTGTCAAAGACCGCTGACAGACTGAGAACGACTGTCGCACACACTTGCAAACATAGACTCCAACGTGACACGTCCACAGCGACTGACTGTTCCTTCTCACAGAGGAGCTGTGTGTTAACCAAACAGGATGTGAACGAATCAAGTGCAATGAGATTAAGGAAGTGTCATATACAGCACAGGAAATTGCCTCATTGGGTGCAAAACAGTCATGTTGCATCACAGAGGCCATCTGCGTTGGCTCCTCTTCTGACACTAGACAAGGAGGAACTGGAGCACATCAGCAGTTTTAAATGCATGAACAGTTTCATATATTTTCTGTATAAGTTAATGTCCATGTTGCCTATTTATGCATCAGAATCTATCAGGGTTTAAGAGTTTATGGCAATACTACAATCAACAGGAAACAACTTAAAAATGTTCTTGGATTCACACCAAAAACTAATCAGTTCTTCTTGGGACATGGCTTCAATTTTCAACTAAATTTCATTGAAATCTGGAAAAACATTTTTGAGATATCTTGCTAATAAACAAAAACCTCCACGGTAGACATAACGAGCACATATTTTGTCTGCAAAATCAAGATAAACAATATTATTTTGCTATTATAAACTTGTCTCATAGACCAAATTAAATGCCGATACAGTTCACAAAGCTGCACAATTGATCACAAAAGTTTGGAAATGCAAAACACATTGCAACTTTCCTTGTGCACGGAGGAATGTTTTTGCAGTGCAGTATTGTTAAGCAATGTTTAGTCATCTTCTTCAAATATAACTGAACTGTGTTTACTTTTTAAAAAGTATTAAAAGCATTTTTAAAGTATGTATGTCTGTTTTAAAGTTTAGGTTTTGCCTTTTTGTCATTGAAGATACCCCCACAGCTCACCTCTCTCTACCACCGTCTCTCCTTTCAGAGCAGTTTAAAATAAATATCTTCTGCTTTTGTTATTTGTGCATTATATTGATTGTTTGCTGTTCTCCTACCTGTTAATATCATATCATTTCGGTTGTCATGTGCACGATTTCTTTGTCTTTTATTGTTTCTCCACATTTTCTCTTTCAGTTGAAGTGTGTTTGCATTTCCCTGTGTCACACCACACTGTATTTCCTCTCTCTTTTTCCAGTTCTCATTAGCTGCTGTATCCAAAACTAAACTTAAAATAAAGTGAACTAAAGACAGTTTCTGTGTGTGTTCTTTAGGTGATTCCTCAGATCTCCTCTCTGTCCTGGTTCACCACTGTCGTGCCTTTGGTCCTCGTGCTGTCAGTCACCGCTGCCAAGGATGCCACTGACGATATCGTAAGCACATTCGAAAAAGTGTTTGATTTCACCTTTTTAACACATTTTACCACTTTGATTTTAGAGGTATTAGTACAGTAAACAATCTAGAAAGCACTTAGAAAGACCATGCCTCTACCAAGCCCAAATAATCCTCTAATTTATTTATTTTGTTAGTACAGATGTAGCTCTGCATCTGAATCTAGGTCTCCATCAAAATACACAGAGAAGAATCATGCATTGCAGATTTTACTGCAGATTTTCCAGCCTGTTAACCCTTAAGAGGCTGAGTAGAGACCAAAAGAAAGAAAACATTGGTAGTTTGTTTTTCCCTGTCACACAGATAAGGTTATATATTTAATATAGCAATTGTTAACACTGACATTTACTGTAGCGACTACAGCAAACAAACTAAAAGTCGCTGAGAGGCTGAGGTTTAGTTCGTGTGGAACTAATTAAATGGAAAAAAGATCATCTCATTAGAACGTGCACAACACTATAATCACAGCGATCAAAAACAATACAGCGACCCACTCGCCCTCTCTACCTTTCGCACACAGGTGCACAGGTGCTTAAATCAACTGTGAGTGTCACCGGCCACATCCATGTGACCCAACTCTCTCAATAATCTCCGTCATCCCAATATCACAAGACAAGATGCATCATGAGCTCTGATTCAGCTCAGTGAGTGACTGATTTACCAATCACTTTATGTTTTCGCTGCCGAGTAATAAATTAGAGCAGCATGTCTCAAAGTCGGTAGAAAAGAGCACCTTCTCAGTTTGGGAACCGTTGGATTAAAAACGACGTATGTTTACGTTTTCCAGACAAAGAACCTCTTCAGGTCGTGTGAACATAGACTGTCCTCTTTGATTATTATTGGTCCAACTCTGACAAACAGACACAGTGCTGCGCGTTATCGCATGTTATCTCATGTAGCTGATATCCACCATTTACTCTCTGACTGTGGGAAAAACACTTCCACTAACATCAGCAGCCTCATGTGCAACACACTCCACTGAACTCTCCTCTCACTTTCAGTGCACTTCGTCAAACATATCGCACATTTGTTTGTTGGCCCAAGTCAGTCTGCTCCGCGTCAAATTAAGGTTGCCGTGGCGACTCTCTGTCTTTTTTCATTCAATCACAGTTTAACCTCAGTCGACCTCGCGCTGCCGTTTAGTTTCCATTATTTTAAGAAGCGTTTTGGCAACTAGAAACCTAAAATTTAAAATAATCAAAATACTACTGTACACTTTATTCGCTTTTTTAGTCAAGATTTGTCCCTTTTCAGTAAAACCATTGCTCAACAGACTGTTTCATCAGTCCGATTTGTGGAAATGTTGTGATTCAATTCTCCTTTACTGACAAAAAAGTTGTATGGGAGTTAAGACTGATTAAGAAATAACACAAGTTCCCCTCTGTCCAGTGTAACTCGTATATCGCAGCTGACCTACACTGCAAGTTCGTCAGGAAGTAGATTTTTCTTTTTTTGTTAATGGACAAATTGTTTTCTTTTTCTTTCATCGCTTTACGGGAACCAAACCAGAACGAAATGTACCTGTAAAACAATGAAAGGAAAATGATAAACAAATGTGTGTGTGTGTGTGTGTGTGTGTGGCATATAATACCTAATGCCAAACCACAAAGAGGAAATAAGTGTTGTCATGGGTTAAACATTAGCTCAAGGAGGAGAACAAGAGTCTTTTTGTTTGCCGATCCTGAACGGTCCTCGTCGCCGGTAACCATCTGTTCCTTTGGTGTTCAGGCTTGATTTGATCTCAGCAGGTACACAGCAACTCAAGACTGACCATGTATGGAAAGGTGGATGACCTTGCAAAACAAACGCTGAAATAACTGTCGCCAGTGTTGGGAAAGGACAGTTTTACAAGCTACCGCCTACTGAACTGCAGTAATGTGGGAATTTAGTAGAGATTTTTATATTTCTTATATTATACTGATGAGATCACTTAGTTTTAGGTCCAAAGATATCATTTCTGCATCTTAAATATGCCTCCCTTTCTATTAGTTTCACAGTTAGAGAACAATAATCATCTAATCCAGTGGCTCCCAAATTGGGGAAAATAGGAAAGATAACTTTGTGGGGCCACGAGATGATCAACAGATTAAAGCGGAAAAAACATGAATACTACACTCTGAACACACCCTCTGATCTTTGCTTTTTTTTGTAGATTGTTGGTGTCATAAATTAGGATGCCAACCAAAATGTAATTGGTTGTTTCTTTACCTGAGGTCTTTCAATCACCCAGATTTTTAGGTGTTAACAAATAATGTTAAAGGTGAAAACCGAAACTCTTTGACCTGCCAGAAAGTAGAACATAAAACCCAGACAAACCCCCCATCTGGGTTCGATACAGGAAGAACAAGTGAATTTTCGTAACTTTCTTTTTTGTGGTATCTGTCATTCCTGCATTTTCACTCCAATTGTTGTTTGTCGGAGCCAGCAATCTGGACTTAAACCCTTTGGCTTCGGGACAGAAAGAAGTTCGGGAGCTTCTGTTCTGGGCAAAGCTTTACTGACTCTAATGTCTGACCTGTGCAGTTGTAATGATTAAAATACTAAATTAAGTAGTAACTATAAGGATGAGGGTTACACTGACGGACAAGTTTACTTGTCAGACAGCACTGACTGTCTCAGCAGCCGCCTCTGTGTCCCACACACTGACAAAAATAGGGATCAGAACCTTAAACACAGACAAAATGAGACAAGACAAAGGAGGCGTCATCATGGTGGAGACTCATCAGCAGTTAGAAGAGAAGTAAAGGTTTCTGAGAAAGTCAAAGGTCGAATTCGGCTGAGTATCTCTAATGGGAGTATCTCCTCCCACGCATGAAATCTCTATGAAAAATTATAACACATTCTGTTAGTTGCTGAGTTTTGTGGGAATTTTCGTCAGAACTAATCAGTGATTCAGGGATAAAATTGAGTTTCTTGTGCACTCTCATGACTCAGCGCTGCTCCATTGTTTGTGTGTGTCTTCTTTCCAGAATCGCCACAGGAGCGACAATCAAGTCAACAACAGAAAAGTTCAAGTCCTTATTGAGAGAAAGTAAGTCTGTATGTGTACATCCAAGTTTGCTCATGTGCTATGAATCATGGGAAATACACCTGCACTCATATATCCAAAGTTTCAGCCAGCTACAACCTGGTTTTTGTGTGTTTGAAGAGGCACCATCATCATCCTTTGACTTTTCTGTACAGGAGTTCCTCAGGGAACCATCTTGGGTGCCCTCTACCTTTTTATTACGAAGAAGCCCCTAAAATCTTTTAAAGTCATAGTGTTTGCTTTGTTTCAGCCCTGAGGGTGCAATAAAGCCCATACGCACATCAGATCCCATGTGCAAATCATACCTCACATATTTGAAATAGCAGTCTTCAGGTCAACAGGATACAAAACAAGCGCTCCACATCATCCTGCAGCTGCTTCCTTTGGCTGTACTAGACAGAGTTTTGTTATGTAGCACACAAGGAATACACAGATGTGTAAAAATACAGGAATATGCAATAAAAATATACAAGAAAGGTCAAAAATATCCAGTGGCCATGTCTAAAAACAGAAGAATTGAAAGTCATTCAAAGGTGAAAGTGGGCTTGAAATATGCCCTTTTTTTATTTGACTAGGCACAAAGAAAGTTTTCATTTATTTATTAAAAGTGTAATTTCATGTTCTTTATAGTTTATCTCCCTAAGTGAACGTCTAATGTCTGCTTCAAAGCCCGTCTACACGTTGCCAGATATATAATTCTCGTGGAGAAATCGTCTGCTAAATACTTTTAAATTTAATTTAAATGTATTTCATGTTTTGTTTGTTAGTTTTTCCCCTAAAACCAAATTTAAAGAGCCCTTAAAAACCCACCATGTGTAATTTGTGTCCATTTGTAGAATGCAAACTCCTCCTCAGATTATTAAAATCCCCAAATTTCCAGGAACAATATACCGAGGACGTGACCTCAGTGTCCAAATGTCTGACGTGATATTAAACGGAGAGAAGAAGTCAATCATATTTGTGAAGTTTGAACCACCTGTAATTGAAAAATCAACAAGATCAACCTATTGATCAGTCAATTATTTGCTTTTATTAGCGTTTCTATACAAACATATGATCCACATGTTGCTGAAATAAGCATTTGTTCTGCGTAACTCTGTGGGCACAGTAAGATCCCATCATTGCCAACGTTTGGGATTTGACTTCCACTAAAGACACCAGCTGTATTTTTGGTGCACTGGATAAAAATATTTGCATGTATGTGGTGTCGGCCTCTCCTCCTGGGTTTGCTCTTGTTGGCTGCTGGGCCGTAACTCTGCGCCCACTGTTTAGGGCGCCACGGGAAGCAGCTGCAGGATGGCAGGAAGAGTCTGTTTTCTTCCTGTTGGCTTGATAAAGGGGTGCTTAATTTGGCATGTGTTGGACCTGGAGTACAAAGCATTTCAAACACAGTTTTCCACAGGTGTGCTTCCCATATATTCAATTTCAACCTATAAGGTGAATAAAAATGTCTTCCATTGAATGAAGCAGATTTTATTTCCAGGACTGTGACTAAGTATTATCAGAAAATGCATCCTTGAATCAATAATTCAGAGAGGCCTGATGATTTGATTGTACAAGAGTTAAAAAATAGGGTAAGGCTAAAAATTTCTCAGATTTAATGAGGGTATTAATATTTTTTTCAATTACTCTATTAATCAATTATTCTATAAGAGGTGAAAACAAATGACAAATGCCCATAACGAGCCCTATCGTTACTATAAAGTTACTTGTTTGGCTCACCAACTGTCCAGTTTTTCAATATAAAAGAGTGCAAAAATATTTTACAACAAGCAAAAGTGAAATAACTTGATCAAAAATCTACTGAGACATAAAGGGTGCTAATTTAAAATGTACTGACTGATGTCAAACTGATTGAACTTGTTCTTAAAGTGTTTGATGTGAATGTTTCCTAATATGTTATAATACTTTTGGACAAAGGAGACAAATTGTGAAAATGCCCATTGTCATTATTCATTTTCATTGTTTTAACAAGCTGACGTTTATTGCAAACATTCACTAAGTTAGCTACGAGCACTTCAACGAGGTCAAATCTGAATTACCAGCATGAACTGAAGCACGAAATGGAAAACCCTGAAAAACAAATATTTGTATTCCAGCCAAGTTTTAAAAACTCTCGTTATTATTTGGCCAACAGATAATTCAGGAAACTGGCAGGAACATGCAGTGAAGGAAAGTCAGCGGCTAATATTAGAATGACCTTGGTGGTCAGGGCTTATTTTCGGTCCCTCAGACAGTTATTTCCTGACAATCGTCAAAGAAAAGGGAAAATAATACCTTTTTCTCTGAACACACAAGTCTACACACACACAGTCCAAACATCCACTTACCAGCCTGGTTCCTGTTCTCAGACTACGGAGCGAGAAATGGATGGACGTCCAGGTGGGAGACATCATCAAGCTGGAAAACAACCAGTTTGTCACCGTGAGTAAACTGTTGAAAACATAAGCTTCTTGTTTCTTCTCCATTCCCCGACAGATTTCACCTATACTTATTTTCTTTGCATTTTTAGTATGTGTGTGCACAGAAAGTAAAGCATCGTGTTTGCCCGACGAAGCCCTCAGAAGATTGACATGTTGCATCATTACATTTTGGGGAATATTCAGTGTTTGGACAACCTCTCTTTTTTTCCCTTTGCAAAAGAAAGAAAAGCCACAAAGATGTCAACAAAACCAAAGATTTTAAACTGGTGTTAAGTTGCAATAAATTCCTGCAGGATTCTTTGGTAGAAACTTTAATAGATATTGTGCTATTATTGCCAGAAATCACTGCATTTGTGTCTGTTATTGATCACAGATGTACAGTAATGCATGCAGACAGCTGTAGCCTAAATACTGTATGTTGGACACCATATAGTATATACAGTGGGGCAAAAAAGTATTTAGTCAGCCACCAATTGTGCAAGTTCT
>LKNJ01005281.1:0-24041 GCA_002120245.1 Maccullochella peelii
CCCACACTTTAATTCTTTCTCAATGAAAGATGTAGAATTATTCATGATCAGACTCCTTATCACGCTACAGCACTAAGAAATATTTTTTGGAGAAACCTACGTGTTTATAATAAATATATCAGGCATAACCTTCATATTCAACAAACAATATCTGCAAAATGTTCATTTTTAATGTTATTTGTCCTACGTTTACAATGGACGTATCTGAAAACTTTTCATTATCCACGTTTGATTGTTTTTCCAACATTATATGAACGCATATACAACTCATGATAGTGGAAACATCGTGTTCATGATTACACGGAGAGAAAGCGTTTGATTATTTCTGATTGAACTTAACGTCATATTTCAGATTAGTTGCTTTTGAACAGAATTTTGTATTATTTATTAAAGCTGTGGCATGTCTGATGACCATTTTATTATTTTTTCACTGCGCATATACTGTACTATATGTTTGGGGCTTTGGTATGCTTTTGAAACGTATAGCATTGGATCCGTTGGCAACTCTTTAGTTTTCCTTGAGAAGTTTGATCCCATGCTTTTTGAGGACATATTTTCTTTTACGATAGAGATTAACGTTGACTAGGTTGATATTAACAGCGAAACAGACTGAAACTCTCATTGTCTTTCTTTCCTTACTGTCTTTCCACCTACTTCTAACTTTTTACTCTTGAAGAATATTTCAAAATTGTGGATGTAACTGACCGTGCAACCATATTTTCTCAGGTGTAATTAGATGAGGAAAATCATTCTTCAAACATAACATGATTTTAGGAACATGACTGTACTCTATCAGCACTTGTTTACTATACCTAAACTACAGTCAGCCATAGACAACACGAAATACAGGTAAGGTATGACAACATGGAAAATGTTAAATAAGCCAGTGTCCATAATACATAATTTACAAACTTGAAATGGAATAATATTAACAAATGTGGCTGGGCAGAAGTAAAGTTAGCATGTTTGCTCTCATTTCACAGTATGTTTAAACGTTATATTAAACCACTTTATCTCAGTGTTTGAATTTAAAAAAAGTAATCATATGAAGTAAACATATTCCCACGTGTTAGGTAGAATCTTCTCAAACATTTTGAAAAAGTTTGTTTTCTATTTATTAAAAGCAGACTTTGTATTAAGAGTGAGCAGCCTCCTCATCTATTTCCATTCACCCCATTATTTGTGGGCACTCTTTCAAGATAAATAAAGACTAATTAAAACACACACACACAGAACAAATCTTCCATTCAGCTGAAGTGCTACTGGCTTTTGATTTCTGCAATGGGAATTTAGATCGCATGGTGTCAGTGTAATGGAAAAAGTCAGCATTATATGTGCTTTTCGCCAGCGCATTTTGGTTCCACCTCTTGATAGCTTCCTCAGTTCGATGTTAACACTGTCTTTTCTGAGCCTGCTGCTGCGTTTGGAAATACTCTATTTGCCCTCATGTCTGTCGTTGAAAGAAGAGGATTAATATTTTCACACATGGAAATGCTGTATTCGATCATTACAAAGCAGTTTTGTTCTTGTGAATGATTACTGATGACATCGGGTTTAAACATGGAACAAAGAAGATACGACACACGAAGGACAAGAGGATGTTTGGTCGGCTGCGTGGTTGCTGTGCTTTTGTGGAGCGTGGCCTCGGCACAAATACGATATACTGTCTCTGAGGAAGTTAACGAAGGAACTGTTGTTGGAAATATTGCAAAAGATCTGGGATTAGACAGAAGCACACTAAAAGACAGGAAGTATCGGGTTGTTTCTAGTAATGCGGATCCCCTTTTCCATGTAAATCAAAACGATGGCATCCTGTATGTGAGCCGAAAGATTGACAGAGAAGAGGTGTGCGCGCAGAGCAGTACGTGTTTAATAAATCTAAAAACGGTGTTAGAAAACCCACTGGAGGTCCATTATGTTGAAGTGGAGGTGCTGGATATAAATGACCATTCTCCCACTTTCCCGGAGGAAGAGAAGCGGTTGGAAATTTCTGAGTCTGTGTTGCCCGGAGCACGATTTCAGCTGAAAGCCTCACGGGACTCAGACAGTGGACATTTCTCCGTGCAACAATATAAACTTGGCCACAACGATCACTTCCGTTTGGAAGTTAGGGATAAAGGAGAAGATGGTAAAATACCTATATTGGTTTTGCAAAAATCTTTAGATAGGGAAGTAGAGGTAAGTCACTTCTTAGTGCTGACCGCACTGGATGGAGGGAAACCTCCGAAATCTGGCGTCATGAATATTCTCGTAAAAGTTTTGGATGTTAATGATAACACACCTGTTTTCTCTAAAGATATTTACTCTGTTACGCTCTCTGAAAATGCCCCAGTAGGCACCACTGTTGTACAAGTAAATGCAACTGATTTGGATGACGGTCAGAATGGAGAGGTGTATTACTCATTTGGTAACAGTGTGAGTAATAAGTTATTTACTCTATTTGATATAAATCCAACAACAGGCGAGATAATTGTCAAAGGTTTAATCGACTATGAGCAAAAGGACAAGTATGAAATTGAAATTGAGGCATCAGATAAAGGTCTCGCTCCTCTAACTACAGAAAAAAGTGTCATTATCAAGATAGTTGACATTAATGATAATGCACCTGAGATTGAAGTTACCTCATTTTCAAGCTCCATCCCAGAGGATTCCAGACCTGGAACTACAGTTGCCCTTATCAGTGTAAATGACTTGGACTCTGGTCTCAATGGAAAAGTTATTTGCTCCATAGATGAAGATGTTCCTTTTGCTTTAACACCATCCTTAAAAGACAAAATGTATTCATTAGTCACAAAATCCCCTCTGGACAGAGAGAAACAGTCACAATATGATTTTATAATAACCGCAAAAGACTCTGGTCAACCTCCATTATCATCTGACAAAACAATAAGCGTTGTGGTGTCAGATGTGAATGACAACAGTCCAGAGTTTTCACTGAGTCCATATACTTTCTATGTCACCGAAGGTAACGATCCAGGAGCTTCTGTGTTTTCAGTTAAAGCATTTGATCGTGATGAGAACGACAATGCTCTTATTTCCTATCATATTCTGAGAGATGGAAGCGAAGGAAATAAATTGACTTCATTTCTCAACATAAACACAGACACTGGACACATTACCGCGCTAAAAAGTTTTGACTTTGAAACTCTGAAAACGTTCCAGTTCCAAGTTGTTGCCTCCGATTCTGGAACTCCGTCACTAAGCAGCAACGTCACAGTGAACGTGTTCATTCTGGATCAGAACGACAACGCTCCAGTCATCCTGTATCCAGTCAGCTCTAACGGTTCTGCTGAAGGTGTGGAGGAGATTCCCCGCAATGTGAACGCAGGACACTTGGTGACTAAAGTCCGAGCCTATGACGCTGATATAGGATATAACGGCTGGTTACTGTTTTCACTGCAGGAAGTCACTGACCACAGTCTCTTTGGTTTGGACCGCTATACAGGACAGATCAGAACACTTCGCTCATTCACAGAGACAGACGAGGCTGAGCATAAACTGCTCATACTGGTGAAAGACAATGGGAACGTTTCACTCTCAGCAACAGCCACTGTGATTGTCAAACTTGTGGAGCCCAAAGAGGCTTTTGCAGCTTCTGATGTTAAAAGTGCAGCAAAGGATGAGGAGGGGAATGATGTGACTTTTTACCTGATGATAACTTTGGGCTCAGTTTCAGTACTTTTTCTCATCAGTATCATCGTGCTGATTGCAATGCAGTGCTCCAAAACCACAGACTACACTTCTAAATATCTACAAGAGACTAATTATGACGGGACACTGTGTCACAGCATCCAGTACAGATCTGGAGACAAACGGTACATGTTGGTTGGACCCAGAATGAGTGTAGGATCTACTATAGTCCCAGGCAGCCATGCGAATACACTAGTGCTCCCTGACCGGAGGAGCGCATCTGGAGAGGTAAGGCATATTTAAACAAGTGTTTGTTTTTCCAAATAATGACATTCATATTGAAGCATTGGGCACTGTGGCGTTATTAGTCTTACACAGTATTACCAAATACCTGGGTCTTAATACACGTGTATAAATTGAAGTAGAGGTATGACACTCAACTTCGGCTATCAGAAATAATCAATATTTATATTAAATAACAGAATTTAACTAACATTAAATTAACCTCGGGGCACCATCTTTGAAAAAGGGAAAAAGATAGCCAATTAATTAATTCAGTCTCAATCTCTCCATTGGTCAGGCTCTAAAGAGCAGAGCCATGTGCAGGTCTCCGGACGAACGGACTAGCGGCCCGCTCATCCGGGACAAGGCCAATAACACCGAGTATACAAGCAAAGAGCATGAACACGAACTGGAACAAAAACTGAACAGAACTCATAGATCTTAGGGTGTCTTCTTGTCTTGTAGTCTTCTGTAAAAGGGGCGTCGATGTCTGATGTCCACGGCGGGAATCTTTACTCCACCCACCCTAGATCTATTATATCTTAACTATTTTCTTTGTTCTAATTTCTTTCTGACTAATTAATTTAGTTAATAATAATAATGTTGATCACATGTCTAATGCTTCCATATTTAATAGCGTGGCATTCTCTGCTGCAGAACGATACCAAACACCGTATAAAGACAGTCACAGACAGTGTTAAACCAGGTTTAAATGGCAGTTATAAACAACATGTTATTGTAACACCACACATACATATTTACCATATCTGTATACAGTATATATGCATAGGTGTACCTATATGCACAGCAAANTAGGCCAGTGGTCAGGCTCTAAAGAGCAGAGCCATGCGCAGGTCTCCGGACGAACGGACCAGCGGCCCGCTCGCCCGGGACGAGGCCGATAACACAGAGTATACAAGCAAAGAGCATGTACACGAACTGGAACAAGAACTGAACAGAACTCATAGATCTTAGGTGTCTTCTTGTCTTATAGTCTTCTGTAAAGGGGGCGTCGATGTCTGATGTCCACAGCGGGAAACTTTACTCCACCCACCCTAGATCTATTATATCTTAACTATTTTCTTTGTTCTAATTTCTTTCTGACTAATTAATTTAGTTAATAAAGTTGATCACATGTCTAGTAGTTCCATATTTAATAGCGTGGCATTCTCTACTGCAGAACGATACCAAACACCTTATAAGACAGTCACAGACAGTGTTAAACCAGGTTTAAATGGCAGTTATAAACAACATGTTATTGTAACACCACACATACATATTTACCATATCTGTATACAGTATATATGCATAGGTGTACCTATATGCACAGCAAATTGGTGAGTGAATCAGAATAAATTCAATATATACCAGGGATCCTTTGATCACAGAGATGTCTGTCTTTCTCCTCAGAGGAGAAGAAAACAAGCGTGTGTGTGTGTGTGTCACAATTGGGAAATCTGTTAACAATTCAGTGACACGTAAACTTAACCCATGCACATAGATCTCTATGTATATCCACGTACAGTATCTTCATAGGTATAGCAGATTAAGTAAGTAAAGGGGGGGGGGGATGCAGAAGAAGGGCTAACCCCCACACAGACACATCTGCACTCAGGGATAGTATCAGGCATTTAAGCTTAAATCTTCTTTCATTACAAGCTATGATCAATTTACATGTTATATAAAGGCATATTAACATTTCCTGTTTCATTATCTATTAGACAAAACCAAACATCACATCTTTATCTGGATTAGTGGATAGTTGTAAACCATTCCTGTTGGTTCAGTTTCCATTTTACCTGCATCAAAATCAGCATGTTAAACATTAAACTTCAGTACTTTTCAGAGGGTTAGTTAAACACAGCATATTGATTAATATACATTTAATTCAGCATGGCAAAGTCAGTTCCTTTGTTCTTGAGTTGTGTTCTTGTTCAAGAGTTCAGAGTCTTCAGCCCATATCCTGGAATGTGGGGGTATTAGACTAGTTGGCTACAGACCTGATGTAAATTGGGCAATTGTCACTTAGCTTTCTCTTAATGTCCTCCCTGAGTCCTGGTGGGTCATGGTTTATGGCCCGGAGGTCATATAGATTTATAGAACATGATGTTTTGGGAAACTTCATCCTTGAGTCTTAACAGAGACTTGTTTTATGGCAGGGACCATGGCTGTCCCACACTTTAATTCTTTCTCAATGAAAGATGTAGAATTTTTCATCATCAGGCTCCTTATCACGCTACATGAGAAAGTTGTGAGATCAAAAGTCCATGTAAGTTTTAGGCAGTCTCATCCTTTTTACTTTTAGTCAAGATTAGCTGACAAAAATCTTGTGAACATTTTTGTCTGGTTTTAGTCAAGATCAAGAGTGAGCATTTTAATCAAACTTAAGAATACTGATTATAAAATAACAGGTACTTAAAACTGGCCACAACATGGCAGGTTCTATGATATAATGCAGAATGCTTTGCAGAGAGAGTCTAGTCTGATTATATTCATTTAAGCAGTACATCCAGGCATGAAACATACTGACTGGAATGTTTTCAGGGCTGCTACTAACAGTCTGGATGAGTACAAAGAGTCTGTGACATCCTACATCAGCTTCTGTGAGGACTGCTGTGTACAAACACGCACCAAGGTGAGTTATAATAATGACAAACCCTGGTTCACAGCTAAGCCCAGGCAGCTATAAGATTGGAAAAGGAAGAAGCGTTCAGGAGTGAGGACAGGGACATGTTTAAAGTGCAACTCCACCCTCAAATTCTGCTAGAATCCTCTCTCCCAGCAAATTAAAAAAATGCGAGTGAGGGAACAACTACTGTAGGAGGCGTGGCCTTGTGGCTACGTAGTGTGAGGGTCAGGAGACATGGGGGAGACTGATTAGAGTCTTTTTTTTGTATAAATTTCATGGCGTAGACACGTCCCAACTGGTTGACTCTGTCAGCATTGGCCTCGCAGGTTCAGGGCTGATTTAAAACAGTAGATGGCCTGTTGAGCAATTTTCAACCCATGAAATGCTGATTTTTATAAATTTGGTAAGAAACGTCAATATTAACACTAGCATTGATATGTTTCATCACAGTACAGTCATATCATGTAGTTTATAGCTCAATAAACATGTTTAAGTGTGCAGTACCTCTTTAAAGAGGTGAAATAAAGGTTTAGCAAGGCGGTGAGAGGGTAAACGACTGTACTCTGAGAAACTTCAACAGCAATTCTCAGCTAACGACTCTGCTTCTGTCTGGAGAGGTGTCAGACAGATGACCAACTACAAACTCCGTTAACAACTTGCGCCTGGGCAATGCCCTAAATTACTTCTACTGTCGATTTGAAAGACAAAGGGACAGTTCTGACACCATCGCCCGTGACTCCATCCACCAGCTCCAGCCCACCAGCTCCACCTCCCCCACAGCAGGGGCCTTGGCCACTGCTCAACTGCCCACCTTAGAGGCCCCTCCTCCTCTACCATGATGACTCTCTTCATCCTGGAGAGAGACATTAACAGGCTGTTCAAAAGACAAAACCTACACCATCAACCCCATCCCCCAAAAAACAAGGACCACAGGACTTAATGACTACAGACCCGTCGCCCTGACCTCTGTGGTAATTAAGTAATTTGAACGCCTTGTGCTGTCCCACCTCAAAGCCATAACCAACAGTCCTGCACCCCCTGCACCAGATCCCCTCAAGGCTGCATCCTTTCCCCTCTGTTCTTCTCCCTGTACACAAACAGCTGCACCTCCAGTCATCAGTCCGTCAAGCTTCTGAAGTTTGTGGATGACACCACCCTCATTGGGCTCATCTCTGGTGGGGACAGAAAGCTGTTCTGTTTTGGAATGTGCGGACATGCTGAGGTACCGTGTTGTCTCATTTCCGGTTGCCAGTGCTTCTGTGTTACTGGTAGTGTACTTTTGCTGCTCTAGCTCAACCCAGTTAATTTTGTTATATACTTCATTCCAGTGGCTAATTACCCACTATACACTTAAACCTACACTAGTTCTGCTCAAGCACTAATAGCTAATAACTAATAAGCCCACTGGTGTTTACACCAGGACTCCCACACATTTTTACCAATGAATTTTCAAAACAAATTTTCAAAATTTCCATAACTTTTAGTGATAATGGTACATGTAAATAAAGTAGAAATTTTTCCGTATCGGAGGCAAGGCTTCTTGAGTTAGAATCGTGCCTCCGCACCATGGAAACTCAGTCATTAGCTGCTGTAGTTAGCCAGCCCGCAGTATCTGGTGTGGGCTGACCATTATACTACACAATAACTATAAGAGACATAATTCATGATTCTGATTGGCTCTTTTAATCCTGCGACATGATTGGCTCTTTCATTTCTGGCTTCTGATTGGCTCTTTTAATCCTGGCTTCTCATTGGGTCTTTAAATACTGGCTTCTGATTTGTTCTTTTATTCCTCAGACATGATTGGCTCTTTTAATCCTATGCCGCGATTGGCTCTTTTATTCCTGGCTTCTGATTGGCTCTTTAATTTATGGCATCTGATTGGCTCTTTTAATCCTGGCTTCTGTTTGGCTCTTTTAATCTTGGAACGTGATTGGCTCTTCTAATCCTGCGACATTATTGGCTCTTTTATTTCTGTCTTCTGATTGACTCTTTTAATCATGGCTTCTGACTGGCTCTTATAATCCTGGCTTCTGATTTGCTATTTTGTTTCTGGCTTCTGATTGATTGGCCCTTTTAATCCTGGCTTCTGATTGACTCTTTTAATCCTGGCTTCTGACTGGCTCTTATAATCCTGGCTTCTGATTGGATATTTTATTTCTGGCTTCTAATTGGCGCTTGTATTCCTACGATGTGATTGGCTCTTTTATTCTTGCGACGTGTTTGGCTCTTAATCCTGACTCCTGATTGGCTCTTTTATGTCTGGCTTCTGATTGGCTCTGCTATTCCTGGCTTCTGATTGGCTCTTTTAATCCTTGCTTCCGATTGGCTCTTTTATTCCTTGCTTCTGATTGGCTCTTTTATTCCTGGCTTCTGACTGGCTCTTCTTCTTGTTTAATGTCATGTTGCAACTAGTGTTGAATGTGCATTAGCGGCCCCCTCTCCTGGTGTATGGGTGGTTTAATTATACATCGAACATTATATTTATATTGAGGAAACTTACATCGTGATAATTATCGTTATTGTTTTATCACCCAGCCCTAATACTAAGGAGAGTGTGTAGTAATAGTAAAGACAACTGTTTACAAACTGGGGGATGAGGGTTCAATTCAAACCCCCTCTAACTAAGCGGGTGCTCTTAGTGAAACACCCCAAACAGAGAAGATGTGAGGCCTACTGTACGCCGACATCTTATATAATATCATATATGGCAACAGCTGCTGGTGTTGTCAGAATGAACTGAAGTACAGAACTGTAGAACTAATCAATCTTGTGTGTTCCTTCTGCCTGTAAAGCAGTTGTACATGGTCCTCATACCATAACTGAAAACTTCAGTCTCCACATGGCAGACGAAACTAGAAATACAACAACTGAAACACCAGTTAAAGATGGACAGATACTCAAAGGTGGATGATGTTAATTCTTTGAAAATTTTTAAATAATTATTAAATTTTTATCTGAATTTATCTGAAGAAGATTCTTATGAATAATATCCCAACTGATGGGGTGGCTGTGTCCAACAATTTTTGTAACTTTCTGGAACCTATAATCAATCAAACTATAGTGCCCACTTTATGCTGCAACTGCTCAGGTGTGAAAGTAGAGAGCTTGAACTTCTCTCTCAAGCTTTCTCAAACTACTTCTGTCACTTTTCATGAGTATAAATTAGTCCGACACCATGAATGCTTTATAGGAGAGACTGTGTGAAAGTGTGTGCTGTTATCCCCCTGATTACTGCATCTTACCCCTCTTTATGACGGTAGGCCTTTTTAAACCTGCTCTTCAAGTGTGGACATTTGGAACATTTGTAACACTTTTACCTTCCAACATGGATAGACAACACCCCATACAAACTAGGCCATTAAGAGCACAACACCGCCTTTAATCATGACACTTGTGCACAAACGTAACCTCTGGATTGGCTGATTTAATACTGGAGGGAAGTCCTGCTTTTTACTGAGATTTTTTTGACTTATACGTCAAAGTTCATTCTCAAGACTATTTTTTATAAGTTAATAGTGACCCAGGTTTTTCCAAAATCCATGGAGGGATATGTTGAACTTGCTTCATAGTACAGCTGTCCAAATTTGTTACAGAGTCATGTTAAATAGTGTGAGGTTCGATCAGACTGCAGTGCAGTAGTTCAGGAAAGCTTCTAACCCTCAACTATACCAACCTTTTCTTTTTCTCAGTGAAAGTGAGAATTTTTTTTTCCCAGCCTGCCATGGAAAGTTTACAAATACAAATCTCAAGTACTCACTGAGGTCACGGATTTATCCAAGGTGCCGGAGCAGGGAGAATATTACTGTCAGATTCATGTGGCCTAATTTAAATGGCAGAACACATATGGAGCAGTAAACAAACTACCTAAAATATTTTGTTAATTTAATTTTTAGTTTTTATATCACCACAATGAATGACTGCAGGGGTGAACTGATTAATTGATGCACTGTGTGGAAAAAAAAAGGTTGTTTGTCTTTTTCCAGTCCTGAGTGAGGAGTTTGATTTTGTTGATTGTGTAAAGAGTTTAATAAACACAACACCTTTTGGAACATTTTCTGTTTTGCAAACTGGAACACAGTTTACTTTTAGGCTAGGCTACTTTCACCTTTAAATCCTCCGTGTTTGCTGTGAGGATGTGACAAATATTAATTTACAGATCATACTTACATGCTCATCAATTGAGTAAGCATGTCCCTCTGCCAGCTTGTTGGGAAGGTATGTGTCTCCTTCACTGATATCATATCCTATAATCATCACTGCTGTTGGAAAAAGACTCAGATTTCCTACGTGGTCTGAATGCCCGTGAGTCCCCACGACAAAGTTAATGTCTCCCGGTTCCAGACCCCTCTCTTTCAGTGTCATTAGGAGGAAGTCCCGATCCCACGGTCCCCCGGTGTCCACCAGAATAATCCTGGGTCCCGTTATAAGGGTGATGGTCCCGTCGGCTCTAAACGTCCCGTCAGTCTGAGAGAAACAGTATCCGACTTTCAGGACGGACACGGAGTACGGCTGACCGGATATGTCCGGCTGAGACTCTGACAGAGGGACTGTTTGAAACTGACCAAAGACCACTTGACTGTCTGCCCCCATCATGTCAGCAAAGTTCTCAGGAAGAGCTATGGGAGCCTCGCAAGACTTTTACAGCTGCTTCCACTGTTCAGTTCGTACCTTCGTAATAGGTGCATACTGCCACCTACTGTATCGGAGTGTGTATAATCAGACAGAAAATAAATTCCATATGACCACCCAATTTAAAGTCGTGTTGAATTTCACTAGATTATGTTTCCACTTTACATTGATTTTGGAGGAGGATCATAATTTAATTATTTTTAGCAGATTTTTCTGTCATAACAGTCCATTGAAATTTGTATATTACCAATATGTATCTATCATATCTCAGTGGTGGGGTGTTTAGTCTGACCAAATATGCTAATGATAATTTATTTCTTCTAAGATGTAATAACTGTGTAACCCACCAGCCCATTTCAGAATAATGTATATCATATTATTGGATTTTTTTCAGCCCTGTAATTGACTGGCGACCTGTCCAGGGTGTACCCCGCCTCTCGCCCAATGTCAGCTGGGATTGGTTCCATCAGATCAGAAAACATGGGCCATTTTTAAAAGCAGTGACATATGACACACTCTGTTATTTAGTTTGGATGACTATCAATGTGTTATATGTCATGTAAGCAGCATTTTTATATTGTGGGTGATCATGACTGTTTGAAGTGAATCATACTTTATGAACATATTCTTATCTGCAAAGTAACTAACTACAGGTATCAGAAAAATGTAGTAAAGTAGAATAAAAGGTTCCCCTTTGAAATTTATTTACGTTAAAGTGAAGTATGTTATAAAATGAAAAGGCTCACTGTGCTGCCTTCAGGTGCAAATTAATTAGCATTTCTGTGACATTGGACTGGCATTATTTGAGAGGTGATTATAATATTTTGCAGTCCAGAACAACGGCAATACCGCACTGCCTGTCTGACAAAATGTCAGTAAACCTCAACATTATAAGCTTTCTAAAGATAGGATTTATTGCAGGAATGTGGGGTTGTGTGAGATTGTGCAGGTCTTTCGATTAAAAAAGTTATCTCTGTGTAACTGTTGTACTTGCAATTTTTCATATGATAAAATATCACATATTAACAGAGCTGTAGCCAAGATTTTAGAAAGCTTAGGCAGTTTGGAGCATTTTTAAATCACGGTCATTGCAGGTGATTTAAGACCAAAGGTCTTCAGTTCAAATGTTGAGTAAGTCAATTTAGTTATTACTTAGACATGTAGTTGTTAAAGTGTGTTGTGAGAGTAATTTCAGTAATAAAAATATTTCCTGAAAAGGCCAAAGTCTCAAGTTCAGACATGAATGAGGTGATCATTTACCTGTAACTGCTTCACAGATAAACAAAGGACACATCTCAGGCAGAAAGTAAGTCATTTTGATCAACAATCGTGAAGTATAATTCATATTTCCCTGTATTTGTGGTTTACAGAAAACTCTTGATCCATTCATAAGAAATGACAGCTGGGATTTTGTTCATTTTTGTGTTAGAAAGTACACAGTAATTTATCTAAAGCTCCTAGTAATTGATCAAATTGATAATAATTGCGTTGCTTTGAGCTTAGTGTTTGAAAGCAGTTAGATTAGATTCATATTAAGTCCAAAATGGTTTTATGTAAAATGTGATTTGTTGTTCATGCTAGTGTGCTTGTAAACTGTATTGACATATAAACATCTGAATAAGATGGAGACTTTTTAGGGATGGTAGTTACGTTAAGTCCTTTATTTAAAATACAGGAAAAAATATATAATATATATAAAACAGAATAAAATAAAATAGAATATGAAATATAATACTGAGGTAGACTGAGGTTGTACACACACACACGTGTGTTTTATATGTATGTGTATATATATATGTACTGTATATATACATATGCATACACATATACACACACACGCACATATATGTGTGTGTGTGTGTGTGTATATATATATATATACACACACAGATGTAATAGGTTAACATAAGTAGTATACACGTGCAAATAAAGTGTCACAGTGTCAACAGTCTTGTTGTCTGATGGATGAACCTGTCCCTGAGCCTGGTGGTGTGGGACCGGATGCTGTGGTGCCATCTGCCAGACGGCAGCAGGCAGAACAATTTGTGGCTGGGGTGGTTGAGGTCTTTAATGATCCTGCTGTCCTTCTTCCTACACCGCTGGATGTAGAGGTCCTCCATGGATGGCAGCTTCGTCCTGGTGATGTGCTGCAGTTTTCACCACCCTCTGTAGAGCCTTACAGTTGAGGGTGGTGCAACTGCCATACCAGGTGGTGATGCAGCCTGCCAGCATACTCTCAATGGTGCACCTGTAGAAGTTGCAGAGTATCCTGAAGTCCATGTTGAGCCTCCGCAGCCTGGAGGAGTGGAGGATGTGGTGGTGGCTATCCTCATAGCCTGCGGTCTGTCCGTCAGGAAGTTCAGGATCCAATTACAGAGGGCGGTTTTGAGCCCAGGGTCTCTGAGCTTGATGACGAGCTTGGACAGCACAGTGGTGTTAAATGCTATAAAACTATATATATAAACTACAGTCAATGAACAACATTCTCATGTGTTCCTCTGGTCCAGGTGGGAGAGGGCAGTGTGGAGGGCTAGAGTGATGCCGTCGTCCGTTGATCTATTTGTTCTGTATGCAAATTGTAGTGGGTCTAGTGAGTCAGGGAAGGAGGAGGTTATGGCAGCCTTTTGTACCTCCTCAGTTAGGGAGTTGCTCTCAAAGCATGCATAGGAGGTATTCAGATAGACATTAGACATTATCTCAGCACTGCTGGTTTTCCTTTTGTAGTTTGTAGTTTGAGTGATGGTTCTTAGTCCAGCCCACATGTTTTCAGAGTTGGAGCCCTGGTAGTTAGACTCCACTTTGTCCCTGTATTGTCTCTTGCTAATAGCTCTATGGAGCACATACCTGGACTCCTCCAAATCACCTGAGTTGTAGGTGTCGGCCCTTGTTTTAAGATTGACATGGACTTCCTTGTTAACCCAGGGCGTCTGATTGAGCAATGTATGTACAATAATCCTCGGTACAACATCACATGTGTTAATGTTGTTGTCCTAAAACACATACCACTCTGTAGTGCTGAAGCAGTGATATAAGGGCGAGTCTGATTGGTTGGACCACTGCTGAATGTCTGGTCCTGGCGGTGAATGAAGAGCCCATCAGGAACAATGGGCGAGTGAGCATTGTCGGATTTGGAAAGTTAAAAGTTAAAAAGAAAGTGACAGAAACATCAGCATGTTATGCTGGCATAAGATTAACGTTGTTACATGTGTTTACCAACTGCATATCTCTTAGCTGACTCTGGCTGGAGGATGACAGCAAATACACCTACTCCTTCAGAGACCCCAACTAAAGCCACACTCACCAAGAAGCAGGTATCCTTGTTGTATGATGGGCACCTTGTTACATGTCCCCATAAATAATGCAATCAAGTTCAACATTGCCACAAACAACAGTGGCAAGAATTTCCATAGAGTTGAATCAACACCTCTGACTATGATTTTAAGAAAAATGTATCAGTAAAGCTTTAGATTACAGCCCGCAAATCATTAGGTATGTCATAAAAAATGAGTCAAACTGCGTGTGGCATGTTCACTTAGTTTAAAATAAAAGAAATTGTGGTAAACAAAGTATTATTATAAACTTCAATATACAGTATGATATATTGAGTTTCATCACACACACACACTTGAAAAGTGAAAACCATAAATAGCTACAGAAATCTTGTCAGTGTTCCTCAATGATAATATGCCACCCAAGATACATTATTTAGATGTCAGCCTCACTGGTCTGTTGCTTTAAGAGAGTGTGGCATTCTGGGTAGGAGGATACTAGCTATGTTGTTGCTAGAGCGCCTTGGCTAATCCCATAGGCTAATCTCTGCCTTGGATTTACAGTACATTTGGAGCGATAGTTTTAGTACTGATGTACTGTGTGTGCGCAGGAATTAGCCCATAAACTCTAACTTGCATTTCTTTCTGAAAGACCTAACTGCAAAGCCGAAGAACAGAAGAAATGTTTATAAACTGGCCAACCTGTTAGCTAGCTAGGCATATTCAGCTTTATGCAGAGCAGGGGTTTTCAAAGTTTGAAACTTCCCTCAGACAAAGCTTGGAAAAAGGTGCCCCCTCACCCCTTTCTTAGTTTCGACCAATTTCTGGATGCCTATGGGATCATGATTATGTTATTTAATTCCATAGACACTAAACAATTAAGCCAAGAAAGCCTAATATTGCTGTTTGACATAACTTCAGACTACACCAAATTCATAAAAAAAAGGTCTATCCTAAGACATTTATAAATGTCTGACTCTGGGAAAGTGGGAAAAACTGTAAAATTCCCCAAAACTAAGAGATAAGATAGAGCTTTATTAATCACAAAGGAAATTCTTGTGCCAAAGACTGTTAAAAAAATTACAGCAACATAAGAATAAAAACAATAAAGTAATAAATGTAAAGTATATAAGGAGTGAATGCTAGCACAAGTGCCTAATAGAATAACAATAAAAGTAAGATACATTTAGTAAAATAAAACACTAAAATAGAGTAATGGCAATGATATTGAAAAGTAACATTGCACATGATGACAATTCTATGTGATCTCCTTTTGATAACCTCTCATTGAAAACCTCTGATGCAGAGGCTTCCAACTTCATTTTAGAGCCACAGATCATAATGCGAACAAATAAATGTGTACTTACTGTTTACACTTCAACGTTTGTTTTAACATTGGAGGGGACATATTTTGTTTATGTTTAATAGTATTTATTCTGGTGAGAGACTGTACTGTGTAATAATACCGGAATAAGTAATACAGTCTATACCCAATACTACACAATAAAAGGGGTGAACAAGAGACCACATCATTACAGCCCGTATACCCTGTAATTACGCTATAATTACAGTGAAAAGGGGGTGAGCAAGGGACCACTGCATTTGACAGCCCATTTACCCTGTAACTGCAGTAGTGAAAATGGGGTGAACAAGGGACATCTTAATTTCACATCCCACGTATCCCTGATAGCTTTCCACACTTTTCCTTGTAAATATATGTTGTCCAATGATTCAATAAAGTGTGTTTGTGAGTGAAAGTATACCTATTTGGCTCCTAAATTGTTTATGATCTGATGATATGACAAGGCACTGGATCCCAAAAACTACGTTACAATTCCCCAGTATTTTATTATAATTTTTAAAACATACACAAAACTATTTTATTGCTGTGCCTATGGAGGTTCCCCTTTCCTTGCAGACTTAGCCTAATGTTTTGTTTCTCAGTAGCAACAATAATGTGCATTATATTAATAATACTCCATATTTTAAAACCTTTTAAGTTTCTTTGTAAATATGTCATCATTTTAAAATATCATGATACCATAACTAATTACACCAAAATATCAACATTGTTACCCGGTTTTTGCCATTGCCCGTGCCTTGTTAAAATAAGATCTCAGTAATTTAAAAAATACTTACAGTGTCATTTATTTGTAAGTCCCTCTTCTCAACAAAGTGGTTACCCCCTTATTCCCTGACCACTTGTGCTCTTCTTCTGTACTAACATATTTATACATACTAATTACAATGTAATTTGCAGGCTGTAATCTGAAGTGTTACTTGTGTAGTATAATTTATAAGCTTCTCAAAGTTAGTGTTTATTGTGCAGCTATTATATAAGATGTCATGTTATTGTACAGTTGATGATTTTATGGTGTCCACTTTCTGTATATGTGAATTCAGTATATCTGGATTATTTTGTGTTAATCAAATGTTGTATTCTTTTCAACATACTTAATCAAAAGCCATAGAGAAATGTGTTTCCAGCTCGGCACCATGGAATAAACCCTCCCTCAGTGAAATGCAGGTGAACTAACATGACATGAGGATTGATAAATACATAATAGCATTTCAGTTTTCACTGAAAAGGTGTTGTTTCTTTCTGCTCCTACAGATCCAGGATTTTGAAAGATTATCAAGCAGTTGTCTGCGTTGGAGCAGTTTCCCCACAACAAAGGTAAACAAGCGGTTACACTGTGGATGAAAGAATGTGAAAGTGGAAAGAAAGAAAGGAAGACACTGATTACCTTTCATTGTTTTCTTTCTTTTCAGCCTGATCTAAAGCCAATGCAGACTCTGACAGAGTGCCTCCAACTTCTTCATAAACTGGCAGAGGAGGTGAACAACATCAGCCAGGTGCACAATAGATTCCACTACATTCCTGTTTGTAGCTATTAAGAGCATGAGTCCCCTTGAAGCATATTTTCTTGTGCTGTAATGTTAGTCAAAGTACAATAATGTTGGATTTTTGATTTTAAAAATTCAACACAAGCTGGATGGTTTCTGTATACCATGAATCACAGCTCTATTCTTCCAATGAGTGAATCATGAGGATTCAATCAATGAATCAATTGATTCAATCATGAGGTCAGTCACTGGTTCAGGAAAATGTGTTGCCCTGAGTTGAGCCTCCTTTGAGCCAACCTACAAACCCTACTTTCTTGGCTAATACTGGCAAAAAAATTTCTCTAAACCTAATGCTTGTCAGGTCAGCATATATTCTAGGAGGAAGAAGAAGGCCCAATTCAGTGTAAAAAAGTGAAACCTTAAACTGTTTAATGGAGTCTTTCAGGCAAGCAATGCTAATAAAAATGAGGAGTATGAAGAGAAGGTAAATGAACTGTGAGAATGTAAAATGAAAACATCAGCCAAAAGGAACCTTTTCCCATGACCATTTTTCTAGCTGCCATTAACACACATGTAGGAGTGATCTTATGCAGACCCAATACAACAGATTTTCCAGTTGTTATTTGCAGTTTAGTTTGATGTTTATTGAGGTATTTGTACGAAGAGATGAACATACCAGGTTTTGCCAATTCTGCCGGTTGTAGCATGTTGCTCTGTTCCTGTCTGGTGAGAACTGTGTGCACCCCCTCTCCCTGTGCCTTCCATTTCCTGTCACCTATGCCCCTATGTATACAACCCTGCCCATCTAATGACCGCCACCCAGTGTCCAAAATAATACTGCCAGATATAGCTAAGCAAAATAATATGACATGCCAACATAAGCATAAATGGCTCCTACGCTTGGTTTAATATTGACAACTGTAATAATTATGTTTTACTAGATTGAAAACACATGATTGGAAGGTATTACCACTTCAAAAGTGATTTACATGTCTTTAAATGCATGGACCAACACATGACAAGGAAAACATCTACATTTTTTATATTTCCTGAGCTCTTAAAAGGGCCCTGTGGAGTTTTCTTGTGAACAAACACAAGCTATATTTACACTCAGCATTTCTCACCAAAACTCATTGGGTGTATCCTTGAGGTTTAACAACGTGTTGTATGCATTCTCTTCCTCACGAAACATTTGCAAAGCAGCATTGTTTAGATTCACGTTTACTAGGAAGCAATATTTTTCTTCTCTGCCTTTGCTGGCTAATTACTGCATATCTAATATTTATATTACTGATACCTGTTGATCAGTGTAATAGTGTGACACCATTGGCAGGACTGCATCCTTCGACTCGCAGAAGAACTGCTCCATAGTGCTACTAGAGGTCAAAAACTCCATAGGGAACTTTTAAAGGACATAATTTCTTAACATCAATAATGTTGTCACTAACTCTATTACTAGAGATTATGGCTTTGGCCTATTTTAACTTTTTATTATTTTCAAAAATGTACCTGAAGTGACCAAAAATGTAATTGTCTGTTAGTCACAACCTGATATAATTTAATTTTATCTCAGATACATATGGTAAAAAAATAAGGATTGAGTCTTTATTTATGATCAGCTGAGAAACACAATATACTCATTTTTTATCTATAATTCAAACTCTATAAATATTTATGTGAACATATACTTCCAATGCAGAAAGAGCAGAGCAGAAAATAGTATGCACACTAATGAAGGCAGCTAATACTGGTTTACTGTTTTTAAGAAACACTAATTTCTTGATTGTGTCTGGCAAAGCAGCAATACTACTACTACTACAGAAACATTAGGTTATGAAAAACATGTATTTTGCACCCATTTCCATCTACTCTTAATTTAGGTGAAGTGTGGCAGTAAGGAGGCTGTTCCAGAGGGGAGCACCAAAGAGCCTGGAGACCAGTAGGAGTCTGATCCTCCACTGGGCCATGGAGCTGGAACTAAACATGGTTATTAACCCTGTGTTGAATTCATTAATTCCCCCTATTTTCTTTTCTATTGTCTTCAATTGTTTACATAATTACTGTGGTGTTTTCACATGCAAAGTATCTGATAAACTAGAAACTAATTCACTCTAATTCTGACTAAGCGGGTGAATGAATAAGTAAGTAATTTTCCAATCCTACTCACAGTGTTTTTAACTAACAACCAGCTCTCCATGATAGAGACACACCTGTCTGACATCAGATTTGTAACACAACTACAAGTCCTCATATGAATAGATGGTCAATAATGGGGCACTGAATGAACATCAAACAGTATTATTAGTATTATTTATTATTGTTATTGGTCTTATTATTAGTATTATTAGATTATTATATTGCTATTAGTATTATTTTTATTAATATTAACATCAGTGCCATTACCCCTATTACTTTACATCTGTATGTAGAACTGTACTGTACTACTGTATGTTCTCTTTCCTCCTGCTCTCTCTCTCTCTCAACCCAACCCGTCGAGGAAGATGACCGCCCACCCAGAGCCTGGTTCTGGTTCTGGTTCTGCTCGAGGTTTCTGCCTGTTAAAAGGGAGTTTTTCCTTGCCACTGTCGCCTAGTGCTGCTCATGGTGGGAATTGTTGTGTCTCTGTAAATATAAAGAGTCAGTCTAGACCTGCTCTATATGAAAAAGTGCCCTGAGATAACTTTGTTATGATTTGACACTATATAAATCAAACTGATTTGAATTGAATATTGGCCATGTTCAGACAGACAATTGCACTGCAGTATTCTCATTCATTTCAAGGAGGCCAAGAGGGCTCTGTCAAAATTTGGACCTGGTTCAACTTTCTCCACAATGAGTTGCATTGGCATACTTTTATTATCCCATATACTACACATTCAGTATACTCTGTTGCCTTCTGCTGTTTCCAGAAATGTGTGCAACATCAACTCTGTGCTTTAACAATACAAAGCCCGTCTTCACACTGTGAAGAGTAAATTTTGAGGCCTCTTTCTTCTTGTGGCTATCAGTCATTGTTATACAGTATAGTACCTCTCTGGTACTCCATTCATTCTATTCCCAGGTAAAAAAGGAATCCAAGCCATCAGATGAAAAGACAAGAAGAGATGCTCCAAGAGAAAAAGAGAAAACAGAGCTGGTTAAATACAATTCAATTCAATTCAATTCAATTTTATTTATATAGCACCATATCATAACAAAGTTATCTCAGGGCATTTTTCCATAAAGAGCAGGTCTATACCGACTCCTTATGTTTACAGAGACCCAACAATTCCCACCAAGAGCAAGCACAAGCGACAGCGGCAAGGAAAAACTCCCTTTTAACAGGTTGAAACCTCGAGCAGAACCAGGCTCTGGGTGGGCGGTCATCTGCCTCGACCGGTTGGGTTGAGAGAAAGGGGAGGGAGAAAGCGAGCGAGGGAGAGAGAGAGAGAGAGAGAGAGAGAGAGAGCATGAGGAAAGCGAACATGCAGTAGCACAGCACAGTTCAGTTCTACATACAGATGTAAAGCAGCAGTAGTGGAAATAGTATTAATGTTAATACAAGTAATACTAATAGCAATATGGTAGTAATTACTACTACCATATTGCTATTAGTATTACTAATGATAAGTCCAAAAGCAACAGTAGCAGCAGCAGCTGCCGAGCAGCAACACGGGGGCAGCAGGTGGCCCGCACCACAGGTCCAGGCTCCGCAGCTCTGCAACCACAGATCTCGACTCCGCAGCTGAGAAACCACAGATCACAAGTCCGCAGCTCAGCAACCACAGATCACGACTCCACAGCTCCGCAACCACCGATCATGACTCCACAGCTCCGCAACCACCGATCCAGATTCCGCAGCTCTGCAACCAGAGATCCAGACTCCGCCGCTCCGGAGGCAGAAACACTCGGAGAAAGCAACAGAAGGAGAGAGAGAGAGAAAGAGGAGAGAGAGCAACAGAAGGAGAGAGAGAAAGAGGAGAGAAAGGGAAGCAGTTGAGTTAGTTACAAGCATTAATGTGATAAGAGTGCGTACAGATGGAGAGGGAGAGGAGCTCAGTGCATCGTAGGAAGTCTCCCAGCAGTCTAGGCCTATAGCAGCATAACTAAGGGCCTGTCTAGGCCCATAGCAGCATAACTAAGGGGTGGCTCAGGGCTCACCTGAGTCAGCCCTACTATAAGCTTTATCAAAGAGGAAAGTCTTAAGCCTACTCTTAAATGTGAGGAGGGTATCTGCCTCCCGTACACAAACGGGAAGCTGGTTCCACAGAAGAGGAGCTTGATAGCTGAAGGCTCTGGCTCCCATTCTACTTTTAGAGACTCTAGGAACCACAAGGAACCCTGCATTCTGGGAGCGCAGTGCTCTAGTGGGGTAATAGGGTACTATGAGCTCTTTAAGATATGATGGTGCCTGACCATTAAGGGCTTTGTAGGTGAGGAGAAGGATTTTAAATTCTATTCTGGATTTTACNGAAATATGATCCCTTTTCCTGGTTCTTGTCAGTAAACGTGCCGCAGCATTCTGGATCAACTGGAGCGTCTTAAGGGACTTATTGGGGCAGCCTGATAATAGGGAGTTGCAATAATCCAGTCTAGACGTAACAAATGCATGGACTAGTTTTTCTGCATCTTTTTGAGACAGGATGTGCCTGATTTTTGCAATGTTACATAGGTGAAAAAAGGCAGTCCTTGTAGTTTGTTTTATGTGGGAGTTAAAGGACAAATCCTGATTAAAGATAAGTCCGAGATTCCTTACGGTGGCGCTAGAGGCCAGGGCAATGCCATCTAGAGTAACTATGTCTTTAGATAATGTGTTTCAGAGGTGTTCAGGACCAAGTACAATAACTAAGTTTAACATCAGAAAGTTGCAGGTCATCCAGGTTTTTACATCCTTGAGGCATGCTTGAAGTTTAACTAATTGATTGGTTTCATCTGGCTTGATTGATAAATATAATTGGGTATAATCTGTATAACAATNAGCATCTTAAGGGACTTACTGGGGCAGCCTGATAATAGTGAGTTGCAATAATCCAGTCTAGACGTAACAAATGCATGGACTAGTTTTTCTGCATCTTTTTGAGACAGGATGTGCCTGATTTTTGCAATGTTACGTAGGTGAATAAAGGCAGTCCTTGAAGTTTGTTTTATGTGGGAGTTGAAGGACAAATCCTGATAAAAGATAACTCAGAGATTCCTTACAGTGGAGCTGGAGGCCAGGGCAATGCCATCTAGAGTAACTATGTCTTTAGATAATGTGTTTCGGAGGTGTTCGGGACCAAGTACAATAACTGTAGTTTTGTCTAAGTTTAACATCAGAAAATTGCAGGTCATCCAGGTTTGTATATCCTTGACGCATGCTTGAAGTTTAACTAATTGATTGGTTTCATCTGGCTTGATTGATAAATATAATTGGGTATCATCTGCATAACAATGAAAATGCTGAAAATGAGAGTGCTTCCTAATAATATTGTCTAAAGGAAGCATATATATGGTGAATAGAATTGGTCCAAGCACAGAACCTTGTGGAACTCCTTGACTATCTTTGGTGTGCATAGAGGATTCATCGTTAACGTGTACAAACTGATATCGATCTGATAAATAGGACTTAGCTTAGTGCAATGCCTTCAATGCCAATTAAATGTTCTAGTCTCTGTAATAGAATGTGATGGTCAATGGTATCGAATGCAGCACTAAGATCTAACAAGACAAGTACAGACACACGCAACACCTCTGTACGGAGTGCCACTCATCCATAACACTGTAAACTACAGCAGGATCATGCAACACGTCCCTTTAACAGTGCAGACACTCAACAGCAGCGGGTCAACAGATGTCCCATCTGAATTCAACCAGTGAAAGCTGACACACATGCACATACATTCTGAATGCACCCACAGACATGCACACTGGGACTAGATGTCTGCTATATCCTACCCCTGATAGAAACGTGACAGCTGTTTCTAGAGACAGTTTGACAATGTACAAATGATACTGACCCTGAGAATGGTACTTCAGACCTTAAACCCCTAACCCATTTTAAAAACGGCCATTTTTCTATGACAAAAGGCACAGAGTTTGGGTGAAATCCTGGATGGAGAGGTGTGTAGGACTGCATGGTCCACAGAGGGAATAGGAGGTGAGTAAACAAAACGAAGCTAAAAGGTGCTTATTTACTGGTACGTCTCCCTCCCACGACGAGTGACGTCATCATCGGTTGCCAGTTTCAGTCGCAAATATCAAACATGTTTGTTGGAGCTATTTATTGTTTTGTAACATTTAATAATTAAACATTTATTTATATAAATAAATAAATAAACTGAATTATTTTCATTTGTTGCTGTTTTGTTTGAAGAATACAACTGAATTTGTTTGATTACAACATTAATATTATTATTTTAGTTAATTTGAGTACTTAATGCTTTTGTTTTGAAGGTACTGGGCAGCTTGGGCACATCAGGTGAAGCTACACATATAGGTAGGCAGCTATAGGACCAGCAGGCCCCGGAAAGGGTTCATGGTTTGTTACCAGGGCAAGAGAGGCTACAGATACCATTGTTCTTTGTTTGCTTGCTGAAATGGTAAAATAAACCGCACAAAACATTTTGCTTGCCTGAACAATGGACTTATTTCCCTGCCTAAGATTTGTTCTTTTGGTGCCTCAGTGGCCGTTTAATTTTGAGTTTGTTTTTTAGTTTGACGACAAATCACATTCACACTCACATCCAATCCTACGGGCAATTTACAGTAGCCAGTTAACCTAAAGTGCATGTCTT